>OVAN01009457.1:0-15967 GCA_900406275.1 Anastatica hierochuntica | reverse complement strand
CGACATGAATTCGCTAATACCATTTGCGTATTCTTCCGTAAGTAAATTAGTTGTCGGATCCATAGCAGGTTTATCCATCCACAAACGAAAATAATTAGAGTGAGCAATTTATGTGTGTTTTTTTTGTGCTTTGTTGTGAATGAGGGTGAGTTGTATTTATAAGTGAAAATGGACGAATTTCCAACAAAATTCTGACGAATCACCGACGAACTTATTTAAATATCAAACGGTAAGATTAACGGTCATAATTTTCGTCGGAAATTCGTCGGAAATTTCCGACGAATTTTCGACGAAAATTATGATTTTAAAACATATTACAAACGGTCATAATTTCGTCGGGAATCCGTCGGGAATTTCCGACGAATTCCCGACGAATATATTATTTTAAACATAATAACAAACGGTCATAAATTTGTCGGAAATTTCGTCGGGAATTTCCGACGAATATATTTATTTAAAAATATTAACAAACGGTAATAAATTTCGTCGGAAATTACCGACGAATTTCCGACGAATGTATTATTTTAAAACATATTTACAAATGTTCATAATTTGCGCCGGGAATTCGTCGGAAATTTATCTCCGACAGAACGGTTTGCCGGTTATTTGTCGGAAATAACCGACGGTGTTTATTTCGTCGGGATTGCGTCGGCAATTTCCGACGAATTACCGACAACGCCTTAGATTTGTATTTCGTCGGAAATCCCTCCGGATGTTCCGGCGAATTTTTGTTCGTCGGAATTTCCGTCGGGAATTACCCTGTTTTCTTGTAGTGCAAGTACTTCGGTTAATGAATTTTTTTTTCTCACCGAATACCATTTTATTAAGTTGGTAGCGAACTTTTCATTAGGAAAAATCACAAAGAATTAGTGTACTTACATGGATAGATAAAGAACCGCTTAGTCTAGTTTTTTTGGCAAGAATATCGGCTACAACATTACAAGAACGCGAAACATCGAAGGTATTAAATTCGGGAACGAGCCCTTTAACATAGCAAAGTCATCCAACTCGGAAACATAAGAGGCCATTTCGAGGGGGTTGAGATCATCGATATCGGCTGCAAGCAATCCGTAGCAAAAGCAACTCTATTGTTGCAGATGCGCTCAGAACCTCCATTGCCCATAAAAGTGTTTCCAGCTCCGTATGCGAGGGAGACCAGTATTGCAAATACTTCTATGTCCATTCCTCAGGAGGGTGTCGTTCACTACTAGCTTCCAGCTGAGTCCCCAACATGTCTCAGATGAGTTCCAGGGACCATCTATGTAGCAAACCAAACCCACTGGTGAGGGGGCTATCTCTTGAGGGAGCACCAGGGGAGATCTGTCCGATTGCGCATCGGTTTTCTCCATGGAGTTAGCATTTAACCATGCATTAGCTTCTTGGATGGCAAGATAAAAAATGCCTAGGCTTCTTCTCTCTCGGACTCTGAAGATAACTCCATTTCTTGCCTTCCAAATAAACTAAAAAATCCAAGGGAATATAATCAACGACTCTCACTTGCCCCTATTTCCTTAGTCTTCCAAAAATAGATAGTCGAAGTTACTGTATATGGAATTCCAAGGAAATAGGGTAATGAGCTGATAGAATGGGAGTTAAAGCCCAAACTTGGCGAGCAGATGGACATTCAAATAATACATGGTTAATAGTTTTTTCCTTCCCACCACAAGTAGGACACGTTGCCTCGACTCCTATGTGATAGGAAAACAATCTTTCGCATGTAGCCAGACAACCAGTTAAACACTGTCACACAAAATGCTTGAGTTTTCGTGTGGTTTTAAGATTTCATGCTTATGCCACTACTGTATCCACTGAAGGTCCCTGGATAGGGGAGTCACAAGCAAGGCGAGAAATCTTTCTAGCGACCAAATATCCTGAGCGAACAATATAGTTCCCGGATTTCGTGTAGGACCAGCTATAGCCGTCTCTTGAAATAGTTCTTTGACGGTCAGATACATAAGATCCGGGGGATATCCTCCGCGACAAACAACTCCCGTAGGCAATTATCTTTCCACAATTTAGTAGAAGCATCAATTAAATCATTAACATATAGGCTGGGGTCTCTTTCTTGGGATACACCCCTCAGGATAAGTGCTGGAGTATCGAAGATCCAGGGTTCACTCCAAACTTTAGTAGTCATCCCCGACCGAATAGTTTTTCGATGACCTGAACAAAGTAAGAGCTTTGTAGCCATAATACTTCTCCATCCGTAAGATGGTCGGTTCGACGATTGTACCTCCAATGGACTACAACATTTAAAGTAGCGACCTCTAAGAACCCTACTTATAAGGAAGTTTGGGAATCTGATGAGGCGCCACAACTGCTTAGCCATCATAGCTAGGTTAAACTCCTAAAATTTTCTGAAGCTTAAGCCTCTCTTTGGAAGTTGGATGCAAAGTTTTTCCCTTGATTTCCATTGTATGTCTCAACTATCCACTTTAAAACTCCACCAAAACTTTTCTATTGCGCTACTTAGCTTGACGCATATCACTTTTGTAAGCAAGAAGCAAGACATAACATAGGTTGGGAGAGCTTGAGCTACTGATTTTTATTAATACTTCATTCCCACCTTTGGAGAGGAACTTGACAGGCCATAAGTTAATTCTTTATTGTAGGCGGTCTCTGACAAAGACGAAGACTTGAACCTTGGAGCCATGGATCTTCTCTGGGAGACTAAGGTAGGTCCCCATACCGTCTTCTTGATGTATTCCCAGCACTTTCTTATCTTTGTTCCCTCTGCTGCGGGAACATCAGATCCAAACATAATGAATGACTTTGCCAGATTTATCAATTTGCTTGATGCTTCGTCATATTGGCTAATATTGTCAACTATTTCTTTTCTTTGAGATTCAATAGCCTCACAAAAGAAGAGGTTATCGTCTGCAAAAGAAGGTGGGAGGTTGGGGGACTTGCCCGAAATATCTGAAGGCCCGGAATCCTCTCATACCATTATGCATCACGGAGTTGCGTAATAAGCGTTTTTGTGGACATGATAAATAGATATGAGGTAATTGAGTCTATATGGCGTATCTTGCGGGTTGGAGATATCTTTCCTTTAGGGTTTTCGTGAAGAAGTATCTTATACGATACTGATGAGATGCATAACATAATTCACCCTACCCATTTGGGCGAGAATCATATCTTGAGCATTAGGGACTCAAGGAATTTCCATTCTATCCTATCATATGCTTTGCTCATATCCGTTTTGATCGCCATGAAATTTTTCCGACAAGTTGGGTGGATCTTGCGGCATGGAATTTCTCCTGAGCGATCATCATATTATCCTTAGTCAGCATTTCCGCAACAAAGACGAATTGCGTTTCAGATATAATGCTCGAAATGGACTTCTTTAAACTGAGACTAAGAATCTTCGAGATCACTCTGTAACTAACATTACAAAGACTAATGGGTTTGAATCCAGACATCTCACGAGGTCGGTCTGATTTGGGAATGAGGCAAAAGTTGGTGTCGTTTAATTCTTTCTCAAAATAACCATTGCCATGGAAAGCCCTGATCAGTTCAATGAGATCTTTGCCGATTATATCCCAGTAGGGTTGATAAAACAATGTCGTCATACCGTCCGGCCCAGACGCTTTCTCAGGACCTATAGAGAATAAAGCTCTTTTTATTTTCTCCTCAGTTAATGAATGATTTTCTTTTTGTTATTCACTGAATCACGAAATATGACCTAAGTTTTGTGGAGAAATATATATGGTGATTGAAAATTTATAATAATTTGTGGTTTTAAACCTTTTCGCCACAAATTTCTCTTTAGTATTCAAAGATACTAACTCACACAGGGTTAAAAGTGAATTTGTTTTTGAAATTTATTCTTTGCGACGGAAAAATTCAAAGAAAAATAAGTTTTTCATCTTTTAATCAACTAGAATTCATTCGAAAAGATGCAGAGATGATACAAAGTTAATTCAAATATAGACCCAATCATAAGAAACTTATAGAAGTGGAAAGAAGTTATGGTTATTTATCATAACCATTTGATTTTGTAATCACTATTGCTGCTTCTAGCTTCTTTATGTTTTATTATCATCTTAAATATTTAAAATACTTTTAATGTATTTAATGAAACTTGTTGTTTTAGCCACTCTAAAGTTGTTAACGTTATGTGGTTACGCTTCTCAAATAAAACATTAGATCTCAAAATATTAAAAATTTTAGTTTATTTTTAAAATTTTTCTGTTCTTTGGATTTGTTCAATGGAAATATTTAAGCTTTGTGTTGACAAAAAAAAAATTTAAGCTTTGAATTTTAAAATATTTAAAATATTAGCTCACATTTTCCTTAAACTCGTTTTTAAAATATTTTTTTTGTCAAACGGTTCAAATTTTATATTTTTTTTCCTTCACATCTTGAAATTTTAAATTCTTTTTTATATTCATCTCCCATGTTGTGGGTCAAATTTTCCACTGACACGACTCCTTCCAACAGAAAAATTCGTGTACTTGCCTAGGAATCCATCAAATTATATCACAGTGAGTTAAGGTATCATACAACATGTGTCGTAATACTGTAATGCTAATTGTATAATTCATTATTACAAGGGTGAAATTTAGGCTTATGGAAAAAAATAGCCATCATTTTTCTGTTGCTAAATTTCTCTTTTTACCTTCCACATATCCATATATATACTGTAGAGAGAGAGACCGTCCTTTTTTTTTCTTTTTTTTTCCATCTAAAGATATTTCATTGAAACTACAAGGCTTTTTCATACAAAGCCGGCGAAAGTAAAAAAATTTTCCGGAGTCAAGAGCCGACAAAAGATAGATTCTTTCCAGAACCAAATTGATTAAACTAAAGCTAAGAAAATACACCTTAAACCAAAACAAAGGGAATTACTAGAATAAGAACAAGGCAATATATGATCAAACAAAAAACCATCTAAGGAGAAAAACGAAGACGATCGGAGGAGAAATTGAGATGAGCAATGCGAGTCGGGATTATTGAGGATGAAGCACAAAGTGAACTCATTAATTATATTGCTCCTCGAAGAGCCACGAGTAAACACTACAAACACCATCCTAGACCGAAGAAGCAAAGAACCAAATGGAAAATCTACGATCTTCGACAAACAGCTCCATACACTTCCTTACTGAAGATCCGGAATGAACATCCCGTCGATTACAGCTAGTAGGAAGAGAACACCACTCTCACGCTCCGCTAAACTACCTAGATAGTTAAACAATAAAACCCGGGCACCAAGGGAACAAACCAACCTAGCCGATCAAAACCAATCCAACCGAGAGATCACGAGGCTACGGCTGAGACGAGCCTAAACCCTTCACCTCTAAACCACAACCACCAAGGAAAGCCAATCTTATATACACCTTATCTATTCTAGATAAACCCTATAACTGAACCAAAAAGACAAAGAAGATCGAAGGAACTTGGACAAACCAAATTCACAATCGACCAAATCTGCCACAAACCGACCCCACCACCTCTTATAAAACCAGATCCAGACCTCGTCCTTCTTTACCCGAAAACACCGGAGAAGAAGCAGCTAAACCCATGAAGACAAATCTACCGAGCTCGAGCCGACGGGTCCAGATCTGAGCCAAAAGGAAGATGGAGTGAAGAAAAGAAGAAGCCGACGAAGACTGAGAGGACCGGCGCGGTGCTGTGGAAGCCACCGCCACCGCCACCGCCACCACCACCGCCACCGCCTCTGACCAAAAGGAACGACGATAGATAGAGAGACCGTCCAACATGAGTTTTTTTTTTTCGTTCGATAAAGTAGTTTTTACCCCTTCACATTCTTAAATTAAATATTAAAAAAAATTGATTAATGTTTGTTAATAATTTTGTGTGATATATGATGGACCTCAGATCCAACTCAGAATACAAGGTGCAAAAAGTCTGTATTGAGTGAATATAGCTCGAGTTGCAATATACCAATAGAATGTAAAACTTTTGAGATTATAATTTCTTATTTCTAAGGTTCGAGATCGGAAAAAGGGATCCCCAAATGATTGCATCTCGTCTCTCTTTTATACTTGACCCTCACAACCCCGTAACCGTTTCCTCCATAACTACGAAGAATCTGCCCCATAAATGTGTGGATTAATGCCTCTGATTACATTGACTTTGCCGTTGACCCAGAAGTATGGGCCCCTTCCTCTTTCGTAACTTGCTCCTTCTTCTATTCTGTTATGGGCCTCCACGGCCCATGTTCTTGCCCCTGGCCCGCTTTTTTGGTTTATTCAAACTGGATTTAGTAGGTGTGAATCCNCCCCCCCAATTGAAGCTCGACAAGGAGGTTCTTAATGAATTTTGTGAAGAACTGAATTCGGTTTGAGATTAGATGAATTTATTTATTTGGTTTGTTTGTGAAAAATTTTAACTGGATTCTGATTTGACCTGTCTGACTTCCCACATCACATCCTCGGAAATTTTGGATTTGATACGGCGCGGGTCCTACCATTGCCCCCATTCTCCACGTAAGCCTTGGTATCCGTGTTATTTAAAAACCCAGGATTCTGCGCCTCCTTCCTTATAAAGTTTCGACTGTCTTCACCAACAAAAGGTTTGTTTTTTTTTTCTAACCTTCTCATTCTTCTTTCCTTTTCCTGCTTTACTGTTCCCTTTGTGAATTCTTCTCGCAATTCCGTTGTTCTCCTTTCCGCAACCCTAGATTTCGCTATTCTTACCCATGGACCACGAATCCCTAGTCGCACGCCAGAGGAAATCCTTGTCCTCTTCCTCCCTTCATATCGCGCGGCCCATCGATGCTCCTGGGTCCTCCAGCGAAAGGCCTCTTTTGCTTGATGAACCCGTGGATTTTCCCTTCTTTCGTGCAGATCTTAACACGGGTGGGGCGGAGGAAAATCTCGCCACCGCCATTGACGATGAAGACTTCCTGGAAGAAGACCGTCTCACCGTCGTTTCGGCTACCCCCGTTGCTATCGTTGCACCGGAGAATGCCCTGACCGTTGGTCTCTCGAGTGCTGCTGAATCTCTTCAAACCTCGAGGGAGGATTTCGACGTTCCTGACAACGTTGTATTCCTCCTCCCTTCTCCCCAAGACAGACCTTGGACTTCGCCTCCCGGCTACATCTGTGTCTACGAGTCGTTCATCAAAGGCTGTCGCCTGTGGTTTCCCCTTCCTCTCCTTCTGATGGCCTATTGCCACCGCCGTCAAATTGCTCTCTCCCAGCTTATGATGGATGGAGTTAGGACCATTGTTGGTCTCTTTGTTCTCGTGGCAGAGGCTGACCTCAAGATGGGGGTCCAACTTCTCGAAAGATTAACTTCTTTCAGGGGCGTCAGTAAGAAACCCGAAATTTACGTTGTTTCCGGGAATCCCCAGCTCGTCACTCTTCTAGATAATAAAGCTGACTCCTGGGAGAGGGCCTACTTCTATGTGCAGGCCAACTCTAATATGCTTCCCGCAATCTTCTCTAGATTAGTCCGCAGAGACTGGAACTTCGACGCGAGTAGGCGACCTACTTAGACCGTCCCTTTCTTGGTTGCTTTGATTATATTACTAACATCTTTTTTGCTTGTTTCAGCTTGGCCGATTGCAAAGAAAGCTAAGGACTTCCCGACCTTGGACGCTAACCTTGCTGCTCTCCGAACTATCGAGAAACGCCGCTGGGTGAGCTTCAACGCTACTCGCATCGCTGCTGCAGTTGCCATTCTTGCCGCTAAGGAGTCTGACCGTCCCCCTTCCCCTTCCAAACCTTCTGTTCCGCTGCGTATCCGATCTCCTCCTCCGATGGTGCGTCCTACTGTCCATCTCCCAAATCTGGACCAAAGAGCTGCTTACATGGCCCGTAAGCGGGCTGAAAAAGACAGAGCCGAAGGTTCCACTTAGGGAACACCCCAAAGGAGTCTTGTTTCTGCCGCGGGTACCCGTGTACCGTCTCCACTGCTAATGCCTCCTCCCCCTCCTCCGAGCTCCGCATTACATCCCTCATATGCTTCAGCGAAGGATGTCACCCTGGACAAGGTCAAGGCTGTTGCCGGAAGGAGGAGAGACAGAAGATCATCCTCCTCTGCTGGCGAGGAGCATGTGCCTCGTAAAGACGCCCTGGCAACTGCCGTAGTAGGTGATCGACAGCCCGGTGACTCAAGTTTTAAAAAGAGAGCCCCTTCCTCCCCTTCCGTCATCCCTCAAAAGAAACCAAGGACGGATGACACCGGGGTCCTCAGCCGTGAACCGGAGGAAGCAAAGGACTTAAATTAGAAGTCAGAGGAAAGGAGGTCGTCTCACGGAGCCAGCTCGGTGCATAGGAGGTCGGAAGAGAAGAGGTCAGAAGAGGGAAGAGGCAGATCTCCTTCTGACGTTGACCACATGTGGCTATCCGAGTGTGCCCTTCTCAAGGAAAAGGTCCTGCCGAAGAGCAGAGCCGTACTGTTGTTGAACTCGGGGAATAAGGGTTCGAGTTCGGGTCTCCTGGGAACGTCCCCCTACCCGAAGATGCCAAGGCCAACGAGGCTTTGTATCGTCACTTCCGCCTACCCGGGGACAAGATCACTGATCAAAAGCACCTGGAAAAATCCTCAACTTACCAGGAGGTCTGTTGTAGCAACACCAAGGTAACCCCCGTGCTCATGACTTTCTTCCTCCCTCTACAAGACCCCCTGCCTGATGTTTTCTTTTCCTATCCTCTCAGCACATGGGCTTCATCAATCGTATAAGGTTGGAGTACGAAGAGAAGCTTGAGACGGTGAAGAACGTTGCCTTCAAGCATTTCTATGAGCTGAAGATCGAGAAGGGAACAGCTGCTGGTGCCATCAAACGCACTGTCGAAGCGGAGTTTTCTGCCAAGGCCTTCTTGAAGAAGATTAACGAGCTTGAGATAACCAACTCCCTGCTTCGCTCCAAGCTGGCCTCTACCAGGGGGGAATTGAGAAAGGAGAAAGATGATGCTGCCGAGAGGCGGGAATTGTTGGAAGCTTCGCAGGAAGAAGCTGAAAAGAGAAAATCTGAGCTCGAGGGGACATCAAGGGTGAAAAGCGACCTTGGATGGAAACTTGAGTCCAGCCGAGCTGCGCACGCTGAGGAGGTGGAGAGGCTGAGGTTCCAGAGTGAGCGAGAGGTGAAGAAAGCGGCGAGAGGAGCACGGAAAGAAGCAGCGACCAAGTATAGACCCAGGTTCGAGAAGGCCGAGAGGGCTATCAAGAACCTCGAACTCATGCAGGAGAACGCGTTCCTCCAGTCCTTAGCTCAGAGCCATATGACCTGCCCACCCTCGTGACCTCTACCTTTGTTAACTTGGAGTAAACCTCCTCTCAAGAGGCCGCTACCGCCGGTCCAGAGGGCTCCGTGGTGGCACCGGGTGAGCAACTGATTACGGGAGATGTTCCTCTAGTGGAATCTGCTACGCTGGCCGCCAGCCCTCCAGCAGCTCCTTCTTTAACTATTGCGGGCCCATCCTCTTGAAATTTTGATCAGTTCGGCTCGAAAATCAGCGTTGTTTCTCCCGAAGTCGCCTCCGAGCTCTCAAGGGACCCTACCTAGGCTTGTTTAGTTAGTTTTTTTGTTTTTGCGTTTTCATGAGGAATTTGTTTAAGAATTATTCGCTCTTTTGGGGCTTTTATTATTATTATTTATTATTTTTTTATATTGTTGCCCGATAATCCTTGTTTGCCCTCTTTTTCGATCTGCCAGCGCCGGTTATTAGAGTGCCCAACATAGTTGGGAAAACTCAATGACTTGCTCACTGAGGTTAGCGTGTTTTGTAGTAATACTATTGACTTTGAATGACCCTGAGTAGTGGTTCTTCGTTGAGGAAGGTTATTTTTGTCTGGGGAAAAATATGAAGATATATGAGGGCCCTCTGACAGAACCTTTAAGTGGTTCTTTCCTTGTCAATTCTATTCTGACATCTCACCCTTCCATGAAGTGGTGATAATAGGCGCAGAGGAAGGCTTCCGGCTTACCCTGTCGGTTGCCGACGCGCTTAGGCGCAGCTCGGTGCTGGCTTAACCTGTGCCAAACTCGCCAACTGTGAAGGCGTTTTCGCGTGCATGGCCTGACTGCCTTTAGTATGCTTAAGCTCATACTTTGACCAAAATGGAACCACACGGAGGTCGCCATTCCATGGCTGGGGTGTTGTTTCACCAAGACACTTATGAGAAATGTGCAATTTATGTCGGACAGCTTGGCCAGGGTGCCGACGCTCGGATGTTCGTCTTACGGAGCTCAAAAGTTTTGAAAGTGGTTTTGTATAACCACGGTATTTGTTTTTATTGCATTTTTTATGTCATAGCCACACCCACCCCCGAGTTGTTTGTGTGCACCGGAGGAGGACCGCAACACTTGGTGAGTTGTTTACCGCTTTGTTGCTTCCGAGTCGCGTCCGCTCTTCCAAGAGGTCGGTTTAACGATTACAACGTGCCTTCCTGCTTTTTTTTTTGCAGCGAACCCTACTCATTCCGGAACAAATTTCGGGTCAAAGCGACAACGAGATTGAAATCGTCGCGATTTCCACTTCTATTGCGAATGCCAATGACCTCGGGGTCCCTTGGTTACCTAGAGTCCTCCCCGTTCTGCCGGGGATCCACCCCCAGGGCGCGATTTACCTCTGGCCTCAGTGCAGGGCGCCATCGAGCTCAGGGACCTGCCTTCCCCACATACGACATATCCAGGAGCTTAGTGCTTCACGACGTGATGCGTGAGCGGGGTCCTCCCATGCTCCCTCTGCTATTCTGCCGACTTAAACTGCCGTTCTGGCTGCTTTTGTGGACCTGAGACTTCTTTGTTCGGAACTCGTCTGTGGTCTGGTCACGGTTTTTGCCTCAACGTCGGTAGTTCGGTACAGGCATGTGCGTGTGCCTCCGCAAGATCTGACTCTCCCTGTCCTGGTGCTCGACCGTCCGCGCCTCTAGATCTCAAGGCTCCGTGCTATTTTCGTTGTCGTCAACCTACAATGGTTTCCGATCTTCTTGAGACGTCCAAGATCGCCGCCTAGCTTCTTGTTCGGTGCGTTGGTGAAAACTTAGGAATACTTCCCGTCGTCGTAACCCTTTTGCCAACCCTTTGTTCATGTCAACATAAGCCTTCTTGAAAAAAATGTTGGCCAATCGCCCTCCAACGCCTTTGATAGGAGTAAGGGTAAACGCAACTCTGTGAATAGGAGAGTGGGATGCTGGTCGCACGACCTTTTGCGGTCGCGATGCTGATGGAGGAGCTTCTGCTGTTGTTTTCCCCATTGTCTCCTAACCTGATCCTGTAACCAGCAAAGAAAGGAGAGACCAGATAGAACGCAGAATGGAATTAACGTAGATTCACCTGGGGGTCGGTTGTGGAAGTCGGATGCAGCACAGCGGAATCCCCCCTCCTTCTAGTGCCAATTGATGAACCTCGGATCCAACTCAGAATACAGGATGTGAAAAGTTTGTATTGAGAGAATATAGCTCGAGTTACAATATGCCAATAGAATGTAAAGCTTTTGAGATTACAATTTCTTATTTCGAAGGTTCGAGATCGGAAAAAGGTATCTCCAAATGATTGTCTCTCCTCTCTCTTTTATACTTGACCCTCACAACCCCGTAACCGTTTCCTCTATAACTATGAAGAATCTGCCCCATAAATGTGTGGATTAATGCCTCTGATTACGTTGACTTTGCTGTTGACCCAGAAGTATGGGCCCCTTCCTCTTTCGTAACTTGCTTCTTCCTCTCTTCTGTTATGGGCCTCCACGGCCCATGTTCTTGCCCTGGCCCGCTATTTTGGTTTATTCAAACTGGATTTAGTAGGGTGGAATTCACCTCCATCAATATATACACATATATATACACACTGTTACGGTTAGGTATAAACATTTTGGGACAGATAACCGATCTGTCATATATCTACTCCGAATGATCGGGTAAGGGTAATACGAATTACCCGTTTGGGTCAAAATTTTTTATTTAAACGGTAAGAATCGAGTAAGAGTCGGGTAAGAGTGATTATATGATACCCATATTACCCGTTCGCATAACTAAAAATTAAAAATATTTACAATTTTAATAATATAATAATATTTCTCCTAGTTATGTTAACATTTTTTTTTGTAATGTAAAATTTATTGCAACCAAACCTGTCTACATCAAGTGTTTCTATGCTAAAAAGAATGAATTGAAAAAATCAAAGAGCGAATCAAATCAAAGAATTACGAATAACGGGTACTAAACCACAAGAGTAGTAAATCTTCATTTCCATCATCGCGAATCGCCTAAAGTTTAGCTCGAATATCTTTGTCTATTTGGTAGATAACATCCATTACTTGAATTCGTTGGGCACCATGCCGTAACCTGTTGCGAGCCATCCACAAGTGGTAGACCGTGCAGTGGAAAGCTAACTTCAGCAACAACCCTTGACGCGGAGATATCAAGGATAGCAAGTAATTCCCAACATCAGCCCAAACACAGGAATAACTCTTGCCCATCAAGCCTCTCGCCGTGCGAGACAAAACTTGGTTGGAAAACACACAATAAAAAAACAGATGGTCTCTATCCTCGCGAGGGTGCAAGCAAAAAACACAAGCAGAAGAAATATCATTTCCCCATTGATAACCTGTCTTTGAAAGACAACCAAATAATGAAAGCATGTTTTGGGGTATAAAACCGAAACCATACCAGGCACGTCCAAGGAAGGATCGGACGCGAGGAGCGAAGCTACAGCCATGTCTTCTTTGAAGAAAACAGGGGCTGGAACTTGTCATTACCTACGCACCACTCGTAAATATCGGAACCTGCATCTTTAGCAGGTATTGGCATGTCCCTCAACATAGTGACGATTAGATGCAAAGCTTCAACCCTTTGCTGGCGAAAGACCCATCCAGTGGCGGACGCGTCCAAAACAGTGGCTGTTGGCAAAACCCCCAGCCCACGAAAACCGTGAAACCCCGCGAGATCAATCAAACGACCAAGGTCAAACCAGAATGAAGCACGGTGACCATTCCCAATGACTACCCGAACAAAGCTCGATGCAACATCCCGTAGTTTAAGCAGCTTGCGTCATGCCCATGAACCACAACTCGTAGTGGCTTTCCAAAATGAACCTTAGCAGATTAAATGCTCCTTAACCCAATTAACCCAAAGAGAATGTTCAGAAGTTAGAATCCTCCACACAAAACAAAGACCAAACACTCTATTAACCTCAACCAATGACCTTAGGCCAAGACCACCCTCTTGCCGCAGTGAACACACGTCATCCAAGCCACTTTTGATTTCCGTGTATTCATCTATGAGCCAGACCATAGAAACACTGAGGAAAAACCATCAATCTCACGAAGGCATTTCTGAGGCAGCCTAAAAGCAGAACACCAGAATTGCGTAATGCTAGAAATTATCTATTGTAATAACTGCAGCCTACCCGCAAATGATAACATACGAGTCAACCAAGAGTTGAATTTCCCTTGAATTTTCTCTATTAACAGAGCATAATCCGCCGAGGTCATTCTCCTTGTGGTTAATGGGAGCCCCAAATAACACACAGGTAACACATCCATCGCGAGTGAGAACCGATCTAGCAACTCCAGCCGCACATCAGCCGAGACACCAACCATGTATATATTAGACTTCTGAAGATTAATTCGTAAACTAGAGCACTTCGCAAAGTCTTCAAAGACGTTGAGTACGGCTTCAACCGATTGCACTGAACCCTTCGAAAAAACAATGAGGTCATCAGCAAAACAAAAATGTGTTATATCGAGTGAGCTACACATAGGATAATATGACAACAAGCCATCCCTGACCGATTTATCAAGCAAAGCAGAGAGGACATTCATAGAGATTACGAAGAGATATGGGGAGAGAGCACATCCCTGTCACAAACCCCGCTTCCTTTGGAAAAATCCTGCCAATTCACCATTAACTTGTATCGAAAAGGATGCCATTGTAATACAAGTAATTATCCAGCAAACAAAGCTGCCCAGGAAATTCATAGCCTTCAGAACATTCTCTAGAAAGCCCCATTGTACTGTGTCAAACGCCTTGGCTATGTCTATTTTCATCGTACATCTAGGGGAGACCCCATCCTTATGATAATCTTTTACCATCTCTGTTGTCAGTAACAAGTTCTCCAATAATAGACGATCCTTGACAAAAGCAGACTGATTCGGACTAATGAATTCCGGAAGGACTTCCATCAACCTATTAGCAATGATTTTAGATATAACCTTATACAAGATATTACAGCAAGAGATTGGGCAAAAATCCTTCATTTCCATAGCTCCTACTTTCTTCGGAATAAGTGCCAATATCGTAGCATTAACACCTTAGGCAGATAACCATTCAGAAAGAAAGACTGAACCGCAAAGACAAAATCTGCCCGAATAATAGACCAAGAGGAACGATAAAACTCACTCGTAAATCCATCTGGACCCGGTGATTTATCCGCTGGCATGGAGAACAACACATACCGTATCTCCTCTTCCAACACAGGCAAGACCAAACGGTTATGAACTTCCTCAAAAATCCGAAAATTCAACAGTGATTGTAATCGGTCTATGGAGATACCACTATACTCCAGTGGCTGCTCCTGCAAATGAGCCTGAAACCAGCTTACAACCTCCGCCTTTATCTCTGTGAGTTTAGTAACAATTTCACCAGCTTGTGTTCTAATCATACGAATAGAGTTCTTAGCAATTCGCGCACGAGCAATGCGATGGAAATACCTGTTATTCTGATCTCCTAACCGCAACCAATGGACTTTAGATTTCTGCTTTAGAAAGGACTCCTCCAAGGCATTCACACGGAGACAGCGGTCTGTTGCTGCTGATTCGGCGATTACATTTTCTTGTCAAACAAAATGTGAAGTTTAGAAAAAGTTAAAACTGACTTAGAAAATTATTGAATATTATTTTTATATTTACTGTAACTTTGATTTTAATTTTAATAAGTGTTTTATTAAAGATAATATTCTAAAAATGTATAGTATTAGTATATTATTTTAAAAATTCAATAACAATAGTTACCGAACTTATTTTTGATATAATACGAATAAGAGTATGAAACATGTATTGATTTTAGCTACCCGACCCGATTTTTATTTGATCTTTATCCATCATTTCTCGATCCTTACTACTAGGGATATGCTTCGGATAATGATTTTGAATACCCATACTATCTATACTCGACCGTTCTCGTCCTTACCCGACCGTTACCCATAATATACACCCCTAGTTTGGATGGATTTCCGCTCCTTATCCGACACATATTGAAACTAGGCTCACCAAGCGAAAAAAAAGTCCACGAGTTCGCCGATCCTGTCAAGAAACAATGCATGCCCGACAACTGTATGGTGTTGAGATGTCATGTAGCAACCTTATACTCACTTTGTAGTTTCCCGATCTTTCCTTTTCTCTGTATTTCGGTCTCGCCATCGCTTATAACCTTTTTTGTCCAACTAAAATGATTTTCTGTCATCTACAAAAATTTCATTAGAATATCAAAACGAATACAAAAGCCAACAGAAAATATGATCTTTCCAGAGGCAAAAGCCAACATATAATAAATACATCTTTAGAGTCAAAGACTTATGCCACAAAAACACACATAGGTACAAAAGACCATGATAGAAACTCTCGAGAATTCAAGAAAAATCGGAAAAAGCTGTTGATGAAACCAATAATCCACAACGGAGAGGAGCATAGGATAGGAAAAACTAATAAAATTTAAATCCACTAACAGGATTAACCCAAAAATTAATAACCAAAGGACGAGAATCTAACTGTTATCCACCTAATTTTCTTCTGAAAAATCTTAATTTAAAACTATGAATTTCCACACAAAGTTAATCTTACAAGAACATATCAAATAAAAGACAACAGACAAAACCTATTATTTAAACTAAACTTAATGTCAGCGGGAGAATACTAAAATCAAACAATTGATGTGTTCATAATTTAACGCATTTTTAGCATCATTTAGTATGTGTTTTAGTTGCATTTAAGTTGTATATAATGCCCTTAGGTGTTAGAATTCATAAAGTTTCTAAGTTGAGTCTAGTTTAGGATTT
>OVAN01009456.1:0-16908 GCA_900406275.1 Anastatica hierochuntica | reverse complement strand
TTCACAATTGCCCATTTGTTGAAGATAAAAGCCAAGGAATATTTCCAGCAAAAAAGTCACGCCTAAGGAGAGAAAAGGAGCCAATTTTTATGTTCAAACTTCATATTTAACGTTGANGTAGAAAGAACAACAACCGTTTTTAATCAAATCTCTTTCTAAAAGTTGTTCACTTGTTGCTGTGTATATCCAGCAGAAATTCTCAAACTTCTTTGGTGTTTCCATTGAGTTTAAACTGATCAAATCAAGAGCTTTTCCGCAACTCTTGTGTGATCCATCCTCCACAACCCTTGTGTTCAATTCTGAACAGCAAGGCTTATCACAATCTCATCAAGTTCTAGAGTTCGATATAGGGAAGATCTCCCCGAGATCTCATCACGAATCAAGTGTCAAGACTCTAAATAAGTTGACATTTCTCTCGACTTTCACTAATCATGCAAGGGGAGTAACCATTTCAATCTTTTTTATTGTTTGAGTGGTTTATGTCTTGAGAATTGATGCACGGTTTTAATGCATTGTAAAACAGGTTCTTGAAGACTCTTTTAAGAGAAGAAGAAGGTCATTATAAGTCCTCCTTGATGATGACAAGAAGCCAAAAGAAAGATGGAGCCATCAACCTAAGTTATTGAAGAAATTTGAGACTTGAAGACTTAAACTTCAAGTTGGTTCTAGTTTCCTAAGAATGAAAAGATGTTAGAATAAAGGGGGAGATTTCAAAAATGGTTCCTTATAGAGTTCAAGACATGTCAAAGTGTACAACACTAAGAAGAGGTCGTGATCCAAAATCTTTGTGTCCAAACTTGTTGATCTTAAGGCACATAGATTCATTGGCCAATCCTTAGACCTTGATAGAATTCTACTTTTTTTCCCTCAGCAAGTTTTGTCCCAATGGGTTTTTTGGCTAAGATTTTTAATGAGGGAGTTCTTCAAGGTTCCAAGCTTGACCTCCGGATCTTCTATGGTCAAGCTTGAGGGGGAGTGTTAACTTGAAGAACAAAAGATGAGTATTGATCAAAGAAATTAAGAAGGACATGATGCTATCTGATTATGACTAAAGCTAATGAGTTAATAATATGGTTAAAAGTAATAAGGATGGTAAAAGTTAATTCAGCCTTTAATATCTCCTTCTTCACGTCAAAGACAGCTCATGGGGGGACCATATAGTACAAAACCAAGCTAGAAATGGCTCATCTCTTATCTATAAACAGTAATATACTAAAAGGAAGCTGATTTTATTGGCTAATTATTTGTATTCCTCATTTAGTATAGAGAGTAGTCTAGATTAAGATTATCCCTATTGTTCATATCTCATCTTGTTAAATCTATAAAAGACTATGAATGCTCATTAATAAAATTAAGTTGAGTGAGAGATCTCTTCTCCTTCACCATTCTATCATTCTCTCTTATTCAATCTATCTTAAATCTTCATCAATTTTTGTTTCTATTATCTTTAATCTACAAAAAGTATCAGGAGCAACGAGTTCAAGAAGAACATCGATGTCAACCAAAACCATTCCTCAAGGGCGACCAACTGTGAGGCGCCCGGTCTCAAGAACACCTCCACCTAATGCGTTAGAAATTGAAGATGCCACTTTGAATAAGGAGTAGAGGGAAGAAAGGAGGCTCTTTGAAAAGATAGAATACGAGCCTATAAAATTCATGGGAAAAAGGTTATTGCAAGTTATGGGGCTTTATGAAGAAGTATGCTATCTGCTTGAAGGAATGAATCTCTAATGTTTGATTGACATGTGTGAACCCCTATATGAAGAAGAGGTGAAGGATTTCCTTGCTACAATGAAGATTGTCTACAATGCACCATCACGGCCAAAGGCAAGATATGGGTATCTCAACTTCAAGATAAGGGACAAGGAATACTCAATGAGCATCTTTAAGGTTTGCAAGGCGTATGATCTACCACAAGCGGAGGAAGCTAAGTTCCCTTATTGGGATGGAATCAACGCTTTTTGGGACCTCATAGCTGATGGACCATTCGCAAACGCAAATCCCAAGTCTTCGAGAATAAGAAACCTGGTGATATGATATGTCCAAAAGCTATTGGCCAACACACTTTTTGCTAGGACCGAGATTGGGACGGTACACCGAAGTGAAGTACTTCTTCTATTTTGAGGGCTAAAGGAAGATTTGGAACAATGGAAGGAATATGTGGAGGAGGATGATTTTGGTTCAAACATCAATATAGCGGTACTCTTCCTTAGGCACAAGGCGAGCTTCCAAGGTAAATGGGTTAGGACAACAACCCTTCCAACAATGTTCTTCGGGAGTTTCCTAACACAATTATTCAAGAGAGCTCAAGTACCGTTAGGAGAACCAAGCTTGGTGAGTGATCCCATAAGTCTAAGGGACCTTATAAACTGACGTTTAATCTGAATAAATAAGACGACAAAGGAGATGGAGTACCTCTTCAACGAATTCAATACCGGGAAGAGGGTGTATATGAGTATCCCTTGTGATAAGCTAACAAACCTAATCTCATTGAACAATGTCATCTTCGTGCATTCGGGTAGAGCGGATGAAACAGAAGCTTCAAGTGAAATGAGGATGATCTGAGCTCGTGGAGAGTCTAGTGCGGACGGTTCTACCACCGCCACAAGCACCACCACAAATCCACTTACATTCGTTCCAAGAACAAAGAGGGAGAAGGAACTCCTAAAAGCTCGTCAAGAAGAAAGGAGGGAATTTGAGGAAAAAGTGAACCGTGACATTGAGGACCTAAAGACATAATTCATTGAGATGCATAGCCAAACGAGACATGAAGAGTTGGCGAGTGGACAAACGGAAGGAAGCGTTTCTCAAGCAAACACCCCATTAGCCGCAGAAGCTCTAGTCTCTTTGGTGGAGATGAGAGAGCATATAAGAAATGACCCCAACATGAAGACCTACAAGCAAACAAGGAAGAGGAGATAATCCACCACACCAAGCTCACCTTAAAAGAAATTGGTATAACCTACAACCATTGTGAATATCATCTCATATTTTTGGTTTTCTTTATTTGTTTTGAAGATGAATCTCACGGCTTAGAATTCACCGGAACGGTGAAGTTTAAGTCCAGGAGAGGAGCCTTGGAACTAATGTTTATTTTCATTTTGATGTTTTTCTTTTGTCATATTTGAGTCATGCATTGTAGATAGATATGATTTATAAAAGCAAAAAAATCCAAAAATATCAAAAATCCAAAAAGATTTTTAATTTGTTTTCAAAAATTTGCATATAGTTTGCATCCATTTGTGAATACTTAGGTGGTTAGAGAATATAAGATTGCATTTTATATGGAGAACCTTGCCTTGTAAGTAGACTTAGTCATGCTTACAATTTAATACCCTCATTAGTAGTATTATGATGCTTGAACCGTCTAGAAATTTGGAAAATGCATGCTTTGAATTGGCTTCTCGAAGCTCTTTGTGAAAATTGAAGCATATATGATTGCATTTTACATGGAGAACCTTATTTTGCAAGTAGACTTATTCATGCTTACAATTCATTGCCCTCATTAGTAGTATTATGATGCTTGAACCATCTAGAAATTTGGGAAATCCATGCTTTAAATTGGCTTCTCGAAGCTCTTTGTGAAAATTGAAGCATATTGGAATTGAACCTAATTGGAATTAGTTTTTCTTGTTTATGGTCTTGAAGTACTCTTCCATGATAAAACACTAAACATTTGAGTTATGTTTTGACCTTATTTTACCACTCTTCTTAACTCAAGTGGCTACTCTCATTTTAAGTGTAGTTTCTCCACCTTGAAAATCCAAAACCTTTCTTTTTAGACCTTCCTTATTGTTTGAATGTGAAGCCTCTTTTGGAAAATGCACACATGGGCAAAAACTCGTGTAAATTGAAATTGAACGACAAAGTCTAGTGCTTCCTTATAGTTACCCTCATTTTAAAGTTAACTAGAGTTTAGGAAGGGGTCTTTTAATTAATACATGGGTTTGGGAGTTGTTCTTGGTGAGTCTAGTGTTAAAAGCTTGAGAAGGTTGTTCTTGATTGAGAAATTATGCAAGCATAGATGAGAAAATATATGGGAAAGAGTTTTTTTTTTAAAAAAAGAGTCTAAGAGATCAAAAGTCTTGTGAGTTCCTAGCATAAGTCTCAAAATTTTAGATTTGTTAAGAGAGTCACTAATCAATTTTCAAAAAAAGAGAAAGATGACTCAAGGTTTTTGATTTAGTGATAGTGACTCTAATTTAAAGAGAATATTCAAGAGAATTGCTAGAAGAACAAAGGGTTTGATAGAAGTATAAAAGGGTCTCTTAGTGTTAAGCAAAGAACAAAAATAGGAGTTGTTGATCTCATTAGAATATCTTGAGAATCATGCTAATAAAGAGCATGTGGGGTTTCGATCTCTAGAGCTTTAAGAAGAGAAACACATCCAGGTAGTGTAGGTAATTAATGGGAATCGGGATTCGTAGCCTAGTGGAAGTAATAGCGTTGTATGCCTAAGTTGTTCGGCTACTACTTTGATTTTGTCATATGTCTTGCATTACTAGTTTTCTAGAGAAAACCACCATCAAAATTGAGTGAAACCTCGTTTAAACACTTCTTTAAACATCCATCCCCTTTTACTTCCAAGTTGAATGGATTGAGACTCATTGCCCATAAGTAAAGACCGCACGCCATAAGCTTAATTAAATGTTAAGGGATAGGTGGATAAGATGCTATGTGGGTGTGTAACTTAGGTGCCTAGAGATAGTTCTTGTGACAAGTATGGCAACGTACATTTAGTATTCATGATTTATTCATTATATTACTACTCTTTAGGACATTGAGTTGAAGACATTTCTAGACATACTTTGGCTTGGATTCTCATTTTCAAACCTCGCTTCCGGATTTGGTCTTTGTTGTTTGCTTAAGGACAAGTTCGGAGGAGTTGATGTGTACATATTTTATGCATATTTTTATGCATTTTAGTTTAGTTTCATCCACATTTAGGTTATAAATATTGCCTATAAGTCTTAGAATCCATAGGTTTGAGTCTAGAGTCTAGTTTAGGATCATTTTGCATTTGCATATCATTTTCTTTGCATTTTTAGGTACAACCTTTGGAGATCAATTTGAGAGCTTGAGATGATAGATTCTAGAGGCTAAAAGGACAAAAGAATCAAGGGGATTCAAAGGCTAGAAGTAATGGAAGAAGATTGGATCAAAGGAGGCTAGCAAATGGAGAAGAAAGGGGCCACAAGCTGTCAAGGTAGGCTACCATCGACCTAGAGGTCGATGTTGGCCTTCCTTGACATTCTTGCTGCCCAAGGTGAGCCACCATCGGCCCAGAGGTCGATTGTAACCTCCCTTGGGTCGATGGCAGACGACGTTGACGAGAAAACTAGCTTCCTTTCACCTATAAATACCCATTTAACCTAAATTTATGTATCCAAGACTTTTACAACTATTCTCCTTCTTCAAGATTGAGTTTTTATGTTTTCTCTCTTGATCTATAATATCAAGAGTCTCTCTTTTTAAGTTAGGATCTTGGATCAAACATCTATCTTTATTTATGAAATCTTTATCTTTCTCTTCATCTCTTTTCTTTTTCTTTATGTTGTGTGAGTAGTCTTTTTGATGTAACCTTGGGTGTTTAGATCTACTTAGATTAGGTTGTGATATGGTGGTGGGAATAGATAATCTTAGGTTTCCAAAGGATTTGGTGTGCTTAATGCTAGGTTTTAGAGTAGCTAACTAAGATTTAGACTTGTATGCATTTCTCGCCCGAGAGGTGTTCGATGAAATGTCTAGGAGAACCAAATACTTGCTATTTCAATCTAGCCAATGAGAGTTATATTCTAGATTGATTAGTGACTTTATGGGCTTGCTCTTAATGCTTCCTAATCGATTTATCATTTGCAACAAACGAGAGTTGAGCAAATGTGATTGATAAGGAAATGGCCTCTTTCCATGAGAGTGGATTAGGCTAGTATTGCCTTTGGTCATGGATTTGTGCTCAATAGCTTGATCTAACACCACTATCACCATCTTTATAAGTGGATCCATTACAACATCCTTTGGTCCATTATCTTAGTTCATAGTTTATTTCAAGTTTGCACCTTTAAGTTTAAGAAAACCAAAACAAACCCAACCTTTCTTATTTGCTTAGATTAGGCTTGAGTGTGTATTCCCAATGCTTAGATCTATCTAGCTAAGGTTTGCTCCTTGTGGTTCGATCCCAAAGTACTACAATGACATATTCGTGCACTTGCGGATTGTGTGATTGTTAGGAAACGGGTTTATAAATTTAAAGCTTCGTTGCTCGTTCTCTTTCGACCAGCAACAATTTCCCACAACCATTTGCAAAAGTTAAAGTCATAGTGACCGAGGAGATGAGGAGCAAGGGAAAGAAATGACTGATACATTGATAAAGAAGATTCTTGTCATTGAGCTACTTCATCCACAGTGGAATTCAAAAGCTTCACCTTGGCAAAGTCCAATCAACACCCTTGTCTAATACCCAACGTCTAGCTAATGACTATAAAAAAAGCACCCTTGAGAGGCATTCCCAAGAACAAAATCCTCTTATCTTATAAATAAATTCTTGTAAATACTTGATTTCATGCTTTAAATTTTGATTTGATATGTTTTGATTTGATCTTGGTTATAGGTACATTTGGGGAATTGGAAGAATTCCATGGAGAAGAAGAATGAAGTGCAAAAATCACTTCCTCTTCAAATCAACAAATGGATGACATCTACTCTCATGCTCTTATCTTCTTCATTTTCACAAAAAACTTCATTTCTAACCTCATTTGCACAAGATATCCAGGGTATCTATCTAAACTATTGTAAATAACATTTCATTTATATTTATGGTTTATTTATGTTAAGCCATCTCTCATGGATTATGATTCAATAGGACGGTGAAGTTTATGCTCGGGGGAGAGACTAGTATCTAATGATGATTTTATTTGTTTTGTTTTCCTTTTTCATACACTTGAATTTTGCATTGTAAAAGTTCGTGAGAGTTTCTTGAAAAGTCATATAGATGGATTCATGTGAATATTTTAGGTGGTTAGAGCATATAAGGTGCATTTAGCATAGAGAACCATGTCTTGTAAGTATACTTAGTAATGCTTACAATCAATGTCCTCATTAGTAGTAATATAATGTTTGAACCATCTAAAAATTTAGAAAATACATGCTTACAATTGGTCTCTTGAAGTTCTTTATGAAAGTTGAAGCATATTATATTTGAAGTCAGTCTCATTTAGGAAAAACTTAATTGAATTTTAACTTTCTTGCTTATGGTTTGGAAGTTCTCTTTTATGGTAAAACACTTAACACTTGAGTTATGTTATAAACCTATTTTTACCACTCTTCTTAACTCAAATGACTACTCTCATCTGAATGAAAGTTACCACATTTTGTTCCTTAATGTAAATATGATCCTAGGTTGTGTGAATAAAAGAAAAAAAGAAAGGAAAAATCAAGAAAGATAAAGAAAAGAAGTGGAAAGAAAAAGCCAATAGAGATTAGAAAAGTTTAAGCTCTGACCTTAGAAATTAAAGAAAAGCTTAAAGAGTCCACCCTTTTTAACAAGAGAAACGAAAGAATCCAAAATGATTAGAATAATGGCTCTTAAAATCAAAAGAAGGTTAATAGCTAAGAAATGAAAATGTTTAAGAATCTCTAGTTGTCTACAAAAAAAAAGATGTGTTTTAAGGAATAAAAGTTTATGGTTTCTAGTGCTAGGATGGGAAAAATCTCAAGATTGTGTCTAGATTCTTAGGAAGCATTGGGTGGGAACAATTAGAGGAAGTAAATGCTTTGTATACGTAAATAGTTTGGCTACCACCTTGCTTTTGCCTATTGTTTTGCACTACTTGTTGAGACATACCACTAAAAATCATGTGAAACCACTCTCTTTCAAACACTTCTTCACACAAAAACCCTTTCTAAAGAACCAAAAGGAATGGATGAGATGCATTGCCCATAAGTAAAGAACTCATGTCTAAGCTTAATTGAATGTAAAAAGGAATTGGCGGGTTGAGTGTTTATGGATGCTTAGCTTAGATTCTAAGAGTTGGTTTTGTGATAATCATTGAGAAGTACATAGGCTCTTAGATGATTTTTACACCATTTTACTTGTCATTAGGACATTGGGCATAAAGCATTCCTTTTCTGTCTTGGTTTTAAGTTGCCATTTTCAAACCTCACTTTCGGGTTTGGTCTTTGTTGTTTGCTTGAGGACAAGCAAAGGACAAGTCCAGGGGAGTTCATGAGTACATATTTTCATGCATATGTAGATGCATTTTAGCTATTTTTCATTCACTTTTAGGTTGTGGGTATTGCATTATAGCCTTAGAGTTCATCTAGCTTGAGTTTAGAGTCTAGTTTTAGGATTTGTTGCATATGCGTACATATTTTTGCATTTGTAGGTACAACCTTTTGAGTGGTTCAATGGAGGCAAAATGGATGGATTCATGGTTGTTTTGAAGTCAAGAAATCATAGGGAAAGAGGAGCTAAGTGCAATGGGAAAATGTGGGAGCAAAAGAGTCATCAAAGGAGCAAAGAAGAAGCCAAAAGACTGCCCACGCATGCGAATATCGATCATGGGACTGATAGTGGCATGCATAGGACTGATAACCATATGCACAGGAGAATTTTCTGCCCCATGCATTTGACTATCAGTCATATGGTCGATAACCACATGCACGAGACCGATAGTGGCGTGCACAAACGTAAAAAAGTGGGCTTTAGGGCAATTTTTCGCCACCCCTCTTGTGTAAATATCATCTCTTATCTCTCAAGAACATAACTTTGAAACCTATATTGCTCTTTCTACTACTTTACTATCTATTTTCAAGATCTTAAAAAATTGTAATAAATTTGGATTGTTTGTGTTAAGATTTGTGTTTTTCTTCTCTATCTCTCTCTTTAGTTTCTAGATCTAAGAACATGGAAGCTCAAAGACCAAAACTTTGTCATTGGATTTCCATGGATCTTAGTGACTCGATCCTTCATGAATATTGAGATGTAGTACGCTAGGATTAGATCTCGGATTGTAATAGATGATTAGGCTAGATTTTGTCATAGATTCCTACTAGATTTTGTTTAGTTCTTCAAATGCACATTGCTTGCTCATTGATGCCTAGAAAGTGTTCGATGAAATTCTTGAGAGAACAAAATCTATGTTTTTCATTTTGGCCTGTGATAGTAGTGTTCCATAAGTGTTAAATAGTGAGAAGGACTTGTAGATTACTATCACATATTTGTTTAGATAGGCAAAAAGCGAGAGTTGAGCCTTGTAATGTGTATGGGAGAATAGGTCTTCGCCATGAGAGTGGGTAGACAGACTAAGAAGGGTTCCTTGGCCTAGGAATAGCTTTAATCCTCTAATAAAGCTTTGACAAAGTCCATTATAGTTCTACATCGACCCGGAAACAATTGTTATGTCTTAAGATTCGATCTTTTTCATTGATTGCATTTAAAGCTTGTTACTTTCTTGCACTTTACTTATCGCTTGCTTTCATATTGTGTTCATTTATGCAATTTCATTATGTTTGCCTTTATTTATGCTTAGATTTAGTTGAGAATTGTGACACCCATCTAAATCGACTTCCCTATACTAGGATATCTAGTGTATTTTCCTTGTTTAGGTTCTTGCTAGTTAAGTTCTTAAATCCTTTGGACGATACCTAAAATACTATAACTCCACAACGTTCTCTTACGGGAGTCGATGGGTTTAGATTAGGTTGGTAAATTGAAGCTTTCCTTGTTCGTAGCTCCAAATACCTAACAAGTCAATAATATACCTTTATCAAGATTATCTTCAAATTCAACTTGTTGAAGTATCTGCAAGTTTGTAAGAGCTTTTGTTTCAAACTTGATGTCTTGTTATATTCATTGTTTTGTGCACATTAAAACTTCCACCATATAGTAACATAGACAGCTCCTATATGGGTCAATCATTCTTCGACTTGTGCTAAAAGCACTTTTAGATGCCACTAAGGAGGCTTGCATAACAAATGCATCTCTGGCAATCACAGACATAACATGGAACTTTGTATAGTTTACTCTCCACCATGATAACACCCACCATGATACCACATCGTATTCAACTCTAGAGATCAGCTTAAGCTTCTCCAAACCTTATTTAAGATATGTTCCCAACTCATATCTAGTGTCCTGAACTCCAATCTCATTCAGCATATTCTTGTAAATACTGTTTATCATGTGGTAGTCTGCCTCATCATCACCGATGTCCATTCTCTCAACTACTTAATCTTGATTAGACTAAGATTATTGAGTAGACATCAAAAGTCATACTGAGTGATCTTAGATTGGTGGCTATAGTTACTATCTCCCGATAGCACTTGTGTGCATTGAGAGTAGTAGATGCACCAATGTTGAGTTGTAGAAACTTATCAGAAACTTTCATCATCTCTCTACTGCACTCCAATCACAAAAGATCCAACCCTCTTTTCCATTCTCAAAATCTAAGAAATAATTATTATATTGTTTATCATCTGGCTCCATCTTATCAAAAGCTAACTTAAACTTAATTGTCCTACTGAACATCAAGTAAGTAGAATTCCACCTGGTTCTAATATCTAGTGACAAACAACGCCTAGACATCTTACCAGAATCTACCGTCAACTCAAAAAATTTCAATCTATTTCCAAAAGACCTAATATATGTCGCTGCTAATTCCAACTGGTTCTAATATCTAGTGGCAAACTACCCCTAGACATCTTACTAGAATCTACCCTTAACTTAAACGATTTCAATCTATTTCTAGAAGAACTAACATATGTCATTGCATTACGAATAACTTATACATTTTTACCATGGTCATCCAATCCATCTTTTAAGATTAGTTGATAGTATGACCATAGCTTCTCATATGCATAAACCCCTAACACAAGTGAATCAACAGATACGTGATAAAATCATTATTTTACCATTTTTCCTTTAGATTTTAGTATGTTATTTTGGCATTTTTATTATTTTCTTTATCAAAAATAGTATTTTTCTTTTATTTGTAGTGTTAAAAGCCATTTCAGGTCGAACAATACATTCTGAAGCGATTTGGACTCATTTAGAGCAAAAGTCCATTTTTGGACGGTTTCGATGCATCAGAAAGATCATCCAAGATAAAAGTCTTACCTTCAATGTATTTTGATGAAATTTTGGTAGTAACTATAATGTTGATTTAGCTTTCAAATGGATATTTTTCAAAGAAATCGGATCTCTGGATCAAAAGTTGCGTTTTAGTGAAGACTGGTTCGTTTGCCCTGAAGCTGGAATGTTTCCATAAGTGAGTTGTGACCGAGTTTTGACAAGAAATTAGCACCAAACAGTGCCACAACTCTCCTTGACTGGTTGGCAAACATTTTAGCACCAATCTGGGCCAAAAATCACCCCTAAACCGGTCTCAACCCAATCTCGACCCCAACTAAACCTAAACCGACTTTTCTTGACCTAATACTATAAATACTTCTTTTTAGACTTTTGTGATGGTGAGCCAAGACTTTTAGAGATAAAATAGACCTTACGACGCAGAGAACTCATGTCATACCTTTTCCTTAAAGAGATTTGATTTCAAGAGCTTCGAAGGAGAAGATCTCACTTTGTAATCGATATTGGTAAGTTTCTAAACATTTTTGTCTCTTAATCAATTGATGTTTTCTACTTATATCTCGTGCATACCTACTGTTATGATGGGTTTTGAGTAGTTTAGTTTTTGGGTTTAGGGGTTTTCAAAGGTGATTCATGGATTGATTGTTAGGTTGTTAGATTTGATGATTTCCTTAGAATTCTTCATCTAGATTGTTTTTTTATGATTATTGCTTGATTTACCATCTAGCTACTGTCATTTAGGATTAATTTACTCACCGAAAGTGTTGTTCGGTTTACTTTCTTAATGTGGATGAGCAAAAATGTCGGTCTTCACGTGAGTGATTTTACCGAGTTTTTGTGAACTTTATGCTTGTTTGTTCACTTGATTACCGACAGAATTTGAATATTTTAGGTTGTTTAGAATTGAATAATTGATACTACGAAGTAGATTGATTATCCTTGCATGATTCAAGTTCTAGGACAAACCTATTGAATTTATCGATATATTTATTTGTTTTATTCGATCCTTGATAACCTGACATTTCCCCAATGCCCAACGATTTCTCCTATTGATAATTTGACATTGTTTACTTGTTGATTTTAGTTTGATTTACTGTTAATTTCGTGCATCATATCTCAAAAACAAAACCTCACTAGTTTCGCTTTAGCTTAATTCGATTCTCGTAAACTCGTAGTGTGGTTTTTGGTCCTTGTGGATTCGATCCCTAAGTACTTCCACAACCGCTATGCACTTATAAAATCTTGCTATTTCTTGGGATAAAACATTGAGCACATCAATACATCTAAGAATTCCTTCTGAAATTTTTTTAAAGCTAAACTATTTGCAGTTGCATTATCTAATGTCACAAAAAAATCTTTTTTATTCCCCATTCAGCAAGGCATTCCATAAAAATATTACAAATTGTCTGACCTTTTTGATATGATATGAATTTAATCCCATAATAACCTTCTTCAACCGCTAATATGAGTCCACATAATGAGCAATTATAACCATGCAACTTGCATCTTCCAATAAACAAGACATAGTTAAGAATCTATTTCACATTCAGGTAACATATTGAAAAAAATTAAGAACTAGAAAATTTATTTGTAGGTTAAGCTGTCTAAATATTTGTGGTGAGTGATATTCTTTGTTTATTAGCAGAAAACCATTTCTTTAGAGCTTCTTTCTTCTTCACGTGCATTTTTGCGATGTCTCTTATTGTTGTCATCCTTGAATGAGGCTTGTATACATTTATCTACATGTATAGACATACCATATAAGAAACAAAGAGATTATTTCAAATAGATAGAGAGAAGATCATAACCTTACTGCAAAAAAATTCTCCATGATACACACTCAGTGATGGCTAAAGGTAAATATGCTAACACAAAAAGTTCATTTGTTACTTCTCTGAAAAGAGCCTCATAAAGTTTTGCAACTTTCAAAGTTTCTTCAGTAATGATTGGCTAAATAGGAGTTTGATCTTCTAATCATGACTTGTACTCCTTGCAGGCTCTATGATGCTTCTGAAGATTTAAAGTTCCTGACTTAATAGCCCAGGAAAAATCCTTATGGCGATAGTGACAACCACATTTTTCATGGTATGCTACAGTTCTTGTGAAGTGATCACATACAGGAGACCTTGTGGGAAGTATCTTCTTTGTAGATGGTTGTGAAGTAGCTTCACTTGTTACAGGTGCTTCTTTGCATTGGCCTCTACTCTTAGAATTTAGTGTATCATCTTCTCTCCATTGGCCTCTACTCTTAGAATTTAGTGTATCATCTTCTCTCCATCTACTACAGCTACACCTTTTCATTTATCATTGATCAAGTTTTGTTGGTTTGGATATGATGTTGAATCCATCTGAAAATGAATAAACAAAATATAGATTAGATTCCCACTCATGATTAACATAATGAAAGACTCCATCTAAAGTAAACAGAATGTCAAAATCAATTAGCCCTAATCATAAACGCTAACTGAAATAAAAAAATCCTCCAATCAAAATCTTATCATAAAAGAAACCCTAAATGAAAGTAAATCTCAAAATTGAAATCCTAATCATAACATAAAGTCATAAACGCTAACTGAACAAAATTTCCAAATTGAAACCTATTCGTAAAAGAAACCCTAAATCCCCAAATCAAAATCTTAAAATCACAGACGAATCAGTAGCAGAAATCAAACCCCCAAATCGAAACCCTACTCATAAATTATCAATCAAAACATAAGCAGATGAATTGAAAATGAGAAGAAGACAAAGCTTACATTTAAACGCCTCATTGATGTCTTTAATGAAGAATAATGAGAATTTATGAGATTTATGGCTTCTAGTTTGTAGATTTTTACGTTTAAAAGTTGAGATTTCGATAAAGCAAATGAAAAGAAGATGAATCGAAAAAGCAAGGTCTTGTTTTTAGGTTTCAACTTAAAAAGACATAAAAGATTAAAAAGCATGTGTATGTGACTATGTGTATTCTTTGGGGTATATGGCTTATATATATTTGGGTGGATCAGGTACATGTTCCGTTCTCGGAGGATCAGGTACATGTTCGGTTCTCGGATATTTTCTGGTCCAAACCTAAATGGAAGTATTGTTCATCCTAGACCTATTCAGGTATTTTTCTGGACCTAATACTGATCTGAACCATCTACTTCTGTTTGGGTTCGGGTATTGGGTTCAGGAAAAATGTCCAAGCTTAGGATTGAGTACGCAAATAATCGTCGGAATCTATAAACATTGTGTAATTTTCAACAATTCAGGAATTTTAAATTAACTTCCCTACTTGCCCCACGTGACGATGATGAAGATCCGCCTCTTCCAGATGCATAACCTTGCTTGATTGGCTACGGAATCGACAGACAATTTATGCCTCAGAATTAGCACGGTCAAATCCTCTAGTTTTTGCCACCGTTGCTTTTGATGGATGTGAATTAGGGTTCTGATGTGGGTGGATGAATCTGTCTTTATTCAAATTGTCAATTTCTAGAGAGAATGAGAATCCTAGTTATTTGTGACCAACGAGATAAACTGAAATTGGGATTAGATAATTTGATGAATGGTTTTGATAGAAATGGTATTCGTTACACTTATATTCAAGTTATAGAATGTTCTCTCTCTAAGGCACATAGACAATTTTATGCACTGTTTGTTTCTCTAATCTACTTCTCCAAATAAAATCTTGAAATAACCTTTATTTCTTAATTAAAAAATTAAAAAAATACTTGCAAAGATTCTCTTTGGTCATTCCTATTTCGAATCAAATGCTCAAATACTCCTCCTTGAGAAAAAGTGATCCAATTTACTCCTCACTAGAAACACATTTTCTTTCTTTATTTTAAAAATTCGTAATAGGGAGAAAAGACTAAAATGACATCTGATTTTTAAGTAATTACCAACTCAACCACACATGAGTTGGGTAGTCTGGATCCGACCCAGATCCAATCAGATCTTTTTAAAAAAAACTTACTTGCTCAAAAATCAAAATCGTCAAACTCTCCCTCGTGTTCTTCCTTTCGAAATCGAAAGAAGAGAAGTGAAACTTGGTGTAAATATCATAGTTTCACTAAATTACTCAAGAAGAGAAGTGAAACTTGGTGTGAATATAGTTTTCCACTGTCTAATTTATGAAATTATACATTGATTTCCGTTGGTAATTAACAAAACAGCAGATATCAAATCAATTAACATAAAAGTTGTATAAACAGGAGAAAATTTGTATTAACTAACCGATTCTGATAAAAAGTTTAACATAATTAACATAAAAAGTTTAAAACTTGGGGATTAACGTTCAAAAAAACAAATAAAAATGAACAACAAAACTAACTGTTGTCGTCACTTAATCAGGATGGATCATCATCATCATCATCACCATCGACATTGTCTCGGCCTGTGGCTTCATCACTGTTGCCTTCATCGTCGCTACCCCTTGCGTCCTCACCCCATGGGTAAGCAGAAGGAGAATCAATGCGACATCTTTTCGTTGGCCTTGAGCGACTCTCGGTTTCATCACCTTTGTCACACGCCTCTCGGTTTCATCACCTTTGTTAGAGGTTTCTGATAAGATGGTTGTTTCGCTTCCGAAACCTTTCACCTTTGACTCCTCGTCATCATCGTCATCATCATCATCGTTGTCGTAATCATCATCATCACCATCATCATTGTCAGGATCATCATCACCATCATCGCCACGACCACCACCATCACCGCCACCACTACCACCACCACCACCGCAACTTCTGGCACCGCCGTCCCAAACGAAGATACAAACCGAAAACTCAATGACTAAACCCTAACCGGAAACTAATTTCGGAACTAACTTCACACTAATTTTCCCCAACCACTCTTATTTCAAAACTAATTCCACATGCAAAGGAAGAAGAAGCTTTGAAACGAAACAAACCTAGAGCATACTGGGATGGTTTAGAGATGAACATTCCGAGCTTTCGGAAATCAACAGTCCTATACAGGAAGAGAGACGAGTTATAGAGAAGGAAGAATGTATCATGAAAAAACCGACAAACTTACCGGAGACGATTAGAGTAGAAATGATCGCGAGCAACATTGTATAAGAATTGAAGAAACTTCAAGAGATTATCTTCTTTCTTTTCTGAAGAGAGAGATTTGAAGAAGGAAAAGATCTACTTCTTGAATTCTCCATGAAAATGTGCGATTAGACGTGGGGAAAGAGAAACACCATAAATGCATCGTTGCCTGGGCCTATTAAAGCTCAAGCAACAAACATCTCTTCATTAAATTGATTATAATCGTGTGCAACTTGACACAAAAATGTGTAACTCAAAAACCATGTGCAACTCAAATTAATATGAGTCGTGTCAAAATATATTATTAGCTAGTTTGATTAATCAAATTAAAATTAATTGATTGATTATGTGAAAGTGTTATTTTGTTTGTTTAATTGACTCATTATGTGAGATTTAATATAGAAAAATAGATTGGGTTATGAATTTAATCTTGGGGAAACAGATGAAAAACAAACAAAAGAAAACAAATTAACAAAGAATCAACAGTGTAACTTGACACAAAAATGTGTAACTCATAAACCATGTGGAACTTGAACTGATTTGATTCAAGAAAAATATATCATTAACTAGTTTGAATAATCAAATTAAAAAAATAAAATAATAAAAATGGTGAAATTGCTTTCAGAAGTTTAAAACATATTTAAGAATTAAATTAATTATGATAAAAGAAGATGTTGAAACATTTTGGTTGCCCACCTTGTCCCCTCTCTTAAACATACTCCGAACCATATTCTCCACATACTCTCTCTCTCTCTCTCTCTATATATATATATATATATATATATATATATA
>OVAN01009455.1:0-16522 GCA_900406275.1 Anastatica hierochuntica | reverse complement strand
GTCTTGGTTCCAGTCGACGTCTAGATCGGCCTCTAGTTTAGTCGTCAATCTGTTCCAAGACTCGTTCGTAGGTTTGGCGTCAATCAGCATTTAAACATTTCTTTGAAGCGACGCGGTTCTCCAACGCTTTTGGTGGTTTCGTATCGCTTTGGAGGACGTATCGTGTGGCCTCATGAGAGTTATCCGAGAAACATCGATGTTAACCTTAGCACTTGGATGCTCTAGTTGCTTGCGGACGGACAGACTTTATGCGAAGATTGGTCATGATCGACTATCTTCAAAGCTTCGAAGCTAGGTCGGGAAGAGACAGCCTGAACGATGAGAATCTTGGAGTTTTCAGATATTCTTACGATTTCTGTGTCCGAAGGAGAAAACATCGTTCTCATAGTCCTTTTCAAGCATCGATTTCGTCGGGACAGTTTTTGATCCCAACAATGGATATGGAGAGCGAAAGAAAGTTGTTGTTGCAGCAGCTCAGCTGACGGAGAATGCATTTGTATGGTGGGACAGAAACGTAGCTGAGAAGAGGAGGTAGCATTTTGGACTAGTAACAACATCGAGTGACATGAAATACCTTCTACGACTAAGGTATGTGTTGCGTGCACAACAAAGCTTTAAATTTATGAGCCCGTTTCTTAACAATCACACAATCCGCAAGTGCACGAATATGCTATTATAGTAATTACGGGTCGAAGCACAAGGAGCAACTTACCTAACTAGATAGATTTAAGCATTGGGAGTACACATTCAAGTCTACTCTAAGCAAATAGGAAAGCTTGGGTTTGTTTTTGGGTTTTATTAATAAACTATAAACGAAGGCAAGGCAAGGCAAGGAAATAAAGAACTTAATTAAAAGCAATAAACTTAAATAAAGAAGGTAAGCATAAACATAAAAGTGCAAACTTGAAATAAACAATGAACTAAGATGATGGACCATTGGTAGTTGTAATAGATTCAATTAGAACGGTAAAAGAGCTGTTAGATCAAGCTATTAAGCACAAATGCACGACCAAATACATTAGTAGCCTAATCCACTCTTAAGGAAATAGGTCATTTCCTTATCAATCGCATTCACTTAGCTCTCGCTTGTTGCAAATGATAAATCGATTAGGAATTATTAAGATCAAGCCCATATAATCACTAATAAACCTAGCAAAGAACTCTTATTGGCTAGATTGAAATAGCAAGTGCTTGGTTCTCCTAGACATTTCACCGAACACCTCTCGGGCCTAAAATGCATACAAGTCTAGATCTTAGTTAGCTACTCCAAAATCTAGCATTAAGCTCACCAAATCCTTTGGAAACCTAATATTAGTTATCACTAAAACCAATTTTACAATTCTATCTAAGAGATCTCAACACCCATAGATCCATCAAAAGAGACTACTCACAATGCTAAAGAGAAAGAAAAGAGATGAAGAAATAGAAAGCATAATCATAGATAAAGTTGGGTTTTCGATCTAAGATAAAAAAAAAATAGAAAGAGAGACTGTTGATCTTAATGATCAAGAGAAAAGTCACTAAAAACTCAAACTTTGTCTAAAAAATAGTAGGAGAAGTGTTGTGTTCATAAAATTAGGTTTAGGGGGTATTTATAGGTGAAAAGAGGGTAATTTTCGCGTATGTGCATGCCACTATTGATCCCACGCACGTTGCTATCGACCACCTAGTCGATATTGGGATGCATTAGGCAGCAAGCTACCTTATGCATGTGGCTATCGGTCATGTGCATGCCACTATCGACAAGGATGACCGATAGTCACATGCGTTTAGCAGTTTTGGCTTCTACTTTGCCTCTTTGATAGCCTCCTTGCATCCACATTTCCCCTATGTTTTTGGCTTTTGATTCCCCTTGTTTCATAATCATTTAATGCTATAGAATCCATCATCTCAAGCCCTCAAATTGATTACCAAGAGGTTATACCTACGAATGCAAGAAAATGTATGCATATGCAACTAACTCTAAGACTAGACTCTAGACTCAAACTATATGGATTCTAAGTCTAAAATGAAATATATACAACCTAAAGGTGGATGAAACTAAGCTAAAATGCATCTAAGTATGGATGAAATTATGTACACATCAACTCCTCCGGACTTGCCTTTTCCTTGTCCTCAAGCAAACAACAAAGACCAATCCCTAAAGCAAGGTTTGAAAGCGGGAACTCAAAACCAAAATAGAAAAGAAATTCCTTATGCCCAATGTCCTAAAGACTAGTATAATGGTGAAAAAATCATCTAAGAGCCTATGTAATTCTCAATGATCATCACAAAACCAACTTCTAGAATCTAAGCTAAGCATCCATAGACAATCCTATCGCCATTTCCTTTTTACATTCAATTAAGCTTAGGTGTGAGTTCTTACTTATGTGCAATGCATCTCATCATTTCAGTTTGGAATTTTAAAAGAAAGGGTCTATGTACAAAGAAGTGTAAAAATAAGAGGGTTCACTCGATTTGATGGTAGTTTCTCTCAAAAAGTAGTGCAAGATAATAGGCAAAAGCAAGGTGGTAGCCAAAAAATTTACGCATACAAAGCATTTACTTCCTCTAATTGTTCCTATCCATTGTTTCCTAAGGATCTAGACAATTGATATATTTCCCATTCTAGAACTAGAAACCATACGCATTTAATTCGACAAACACACTCATTCTTTTATTTTTGTAGACAACTAGAGATTCTTAGACATTCTTTTACTTCTTAGCTATTAACCTTCTTTTGATTTTAAGAGTCAATAATCTAACCACTCTGGATTCATTCTATGCTTTTCATTTCAAGGGTGGACTCTCTAAGCTTTTAGTTTCTAAGGTTAGAGCTTAAACTTGATTCAAATCTCTAGTGTCTTTTTTCTTTCACTTCTTCTCTTTTTTTCGATTTTTCTCCTTTCTTTTTCTTTTATTACCATAACCTAGGATCATATCTACAATAAGGAACATATAGTTGACTCTATATATACCAACCTTTCCCAAGACTTAATCAAACCCAAAACATTAAGGATTTTCCCCTCCTAAGACTCTAGTTAACCTAAAAGTGAAGCTAACTCTAAGGAAGTATCCTCTTTGTCGTTCAACTTCACTCAGGTTTTTTCCCGTGTGTGCACTTTCCAAAAGAGGCCTCACATATCAAAATATTAGGGGGTTTTGAAATAAAGTTTTTAAGGGTTTTCAAGGGTTGGTCACTACTTTAAAGATGAGAGTAGCCATTTGAGCTAAGAGAGGGTGGTAAAAATAGGTTAGAACATAGCATCTTAGATAGAAATTGACTCAAAAGACCATATACTTCAATGTTCACAAAGACCATCGAGTGGTAAATTCCAGTCAATGATTTTCTAGAGACTAAAAGCGGTCTATGCAACATTGTACTTTTAGTTAGGGCATTGGCCATTAAGCAAAACTTATAGCTACCTAAGAGGCAATTCTATCATTGTTCCCTAGGAAAAATGCAATCATATATGCTCTTATCAATCTAAGTATTCACAATTGAATGCAAACTATTTGCAATGCTTTTAAAAAATTTGAAAAACTTTTTGGATTTTTCAAATTTTTCAAAATTTTTGTGTTTTTCGAAAACTTAGATATTAACAATGCAAGACTCAAAGATGCAAAAAATGAAAACATCAAAACTAAAAATGACATTAGTACCAAGGCTCCTCCCCCGACTTAAATTTCACCGTCCCAATGAATCCTAAGCCGTGAGATTGACCTTAAAACAAACAAAAGAAATCGAAAATATGAAACGGTATTCACAATAATTGTAGATAGTACCTCCTTCATCTAAGTTGAGCTTGGTTTGGTGGTTCCTCCTCTCTTCCTTGTGCGCGTGTAAGTCTTCATGTTGGGGTCGTTTCTCGTTTTCTCTCTCAAGATTGCCAAGGAAGCGAGCACCTCTACGGCTATAGGGGTGTTTGTTTGAGCTATTCTTCCTCCCGTCGCCCCACTCGCCATTTCTTCGTGTTGTATTTGTTGAGGTATCCCGACCATTTTTCTCTTCAAGTCTGCAAGGTCGCGGTTCACTTTCTCCTCAAATAGCCTTCGTTCCTCTTGAAGAGGCTTGAAGAGTTCTTTTTTGCGCTTAGTCTTCGGAAAAACTTGGAGCACGTTATTGACGGCACTCGTTACTTCCCACTTTACTCCCCACGAACTCGGACCATTCTCATCTCCTTCGAAGTTTCTTTTTCATCCTCTTTCTCCGAATGCATGAAGATGACTTTGTCCAACGCTCCAAGGTTTGTTAGCTCGTCACAAGGGAGAATGAAAAACATCTTTTTCCGGTTTTTAAATCATTGAAGAGGTACTTGATCTCCTTTGTGGTCTTATTAACATGGACGAAATGATAAGATATGAGGTCATGGAGTTGCATGTAATCTCGTTCCTGGCTTTACACACCAAATGGGACTTGAGCTCTCTTGAAAAATGGGGTTAGGAATCCTCCAAAATAGATGATTGGCACATTCGTTTTCCTAACTCGTTTCCCTTGGAAACTAGCCATATGCTTTACGAAGAGGACCACAATGTTTATTTCTTTTCCAAATTCATTGTCTTCCATATACTCGTTCCATCCCATCAAGTCTTCCTTAAGTCCCTGGAAAAGAAGAAACACATCATTCCTTGGTGCTCCTCCGTTCTCGGCCCTTGCAAAAATCGTGTTAGCCTAGAGCTTTTGGGTGCATCTAATCACCGGGTTTATTATCTTAGACGACTTGGGGCTCTCGTTCGTAAATAGACCATCGGCAATTAAATCTCAAAATGCATCTATTCCCTTCCAATAAAGGTAAGTAGCTCCACCCGAAAAGGGTAAGTTGTATGCCTTGCATACTTCATAGATGCTCATGGAATACTCCTTGTCTCTTATCTTGAAGTTGAGATATCTCCATTTTTCTCTTGGTCGACTTGGTGAATGAAACACGAGCTTCATAGTGGCTAGAAACTCCCTCACCTCATGCACATATGATGGCTCATCCATGTCCACCAAACAATGAAGGTACATATTTCCAAGGAGATAGCATACTTCCTCATAAAGTCCAATCTTTTGTAATATCCTTTTGTCCAAGAATTTTGTTGGCGCTATGTCCACTCTTTCAAATTGCATTTGTTCCTCCTTCTCTTCCTCACTCCAAGTTTCGTTATTGATTTCCAAAGGAGGAGGAACCAGAGCTCTCACTAAAGGACGCCTCACGAGTGTTGGTTTTTTCGATGGGGCATCCTTTTTCATTGAATTTGTTCTTGAATTAGTGGCCTCTTTCGAAGTGGAAGATTGCTTTTATTTTCCCTTTTGTGTTTTTGCTCCCATTTTGCCTCTTGTATTTGGTGTCATTGTGATGGTAAACAAATTTGATCCCTACATTGAAATTTTCATATGTAAGTTCTAAGAATTTCATGAATGTAAAAACTTGAATCCAAGAAGGTTCTAATGTTAAAAACCATCCTCAAGGCATCAAGGAAGATAATACTAATGAAAGAAATGACTCATGACACCAAAGATTCAAGGAATTACAAATTTTCAAATTTTGAGAACTAAACTCGTCACCAATCCATAACCACTTAGTAATATGGTCATAACTTTGTTTTTACTCAACGGAATTGCAAAATTCTTGATGGGAACTTCATATCTATCCATATTCTATATTTGAAACCATTAAATCACTAAATACCAAAATTTTCGAAAAAGTTATTGCTACCATTCAAGAACACCCAATTTCAAACTCTTGCAATTAAGCACTAAATCTTCTAAACTAAGTCTTGAATCCTCATTCCCAAACACTTCTTTATAAGCTATTACCCGACACAGGGATTTATGCGCTCTCGGACGTGTCCTTTCTTCATGAGTTTGGAAACTTGTTTTTGTAGCTCCTTGGTCTCTGTCGGGTTTGCTTATATGTTGGCTTATTCGGCAACGAGGCTATGGGAACAAAGTCGATCTAGTGCTCGATGGCTCAGACGGATGGTAAACCTTCGGGACATTCCTCCGGAAAGACGTCTTCAAATCCCTACGAGAGTGTCATTTTGCTAGGCAAAGCCTGCCTTTGTGCGCTTAGATTCACGAACGACTCTTTAAACACAAAGAGTAAGTTAGGTTGTTTACTTCCCTTTGGCTTATTAATCACTTTTCTTTTCGTTGGTTCAGGCGTAGAAGTAGGCTTGAACTCGGCTGCTTTCTTCTTTTTAATGGCCATATGGTTCTGGTAGACTTCCTAGGGCGTCATTGGCAATGGTCTTTTGGCCTTCGAACTCAAAAATTTGACGGTTAGTAAAACCATCATGAGTTACTTGTCGATCAGATTGTCAAGGTCTCCTGAGTAAGATGTGACTAGCAACCATGGGCAGGACATTGCATAGGATTTCATCTTCGTATTTCCTGATTGATAAAGGGACTTTAACTTGACTATTAGTGGTCATCTCGCCATGGTCGTTGAGCCATTGTAGTTTGTAAGGCCTCGAGTGCATTAGCAACTCTAATCCTAGCTTCTAGACCATCGTTTCACTGGCAACGTTGATGCATCTTCTTCCGTCAATTATTAGACTTCAAACTTTGGCTTTGACAAGGCACCTTAAATGAAATAGGTTCTCCCATTTATAGTTGTCTTCTTTCATATTTATGACTCTTAAAGTTCGCATAGCGACTAATATTTCGCCTTTCATAACAGGTTCATGGCCGGAAGGCTCTTCTTTGGGTTTTTCATCTTCGGATTCGAAATCGCCTTTTTCCTTTAAAATCATGACCCTTCGTTGGAACACTCATTGACATAGTTTCCAAGGCCATGAACTTTGTAACACTTGATGTCTCAAGATCGCAACTTACCATTTCATTCCGGTTCAAGTTCTTTGACTTTTGGCTTGACGATCGGCTTGGCATCATTCAGGTAATTGGATCGTTCTCCCTTGGAATAGCTTGGCTTTCGGGATTCATAGCTCAGTCGGCCATTCCTTCATTTTAACTGGTTCTCGAACATGATCGCCTTGTGGAGAAGTTCCTCGAGTTCCATGTAGTGTTGGACTTCCAGGTAGTCGATGATCTCGCGGTTAAGGCCTCCCATTAATCAGGACATTGTCGCCTCGGCGTCGTCTTGGATGTCGGCCCGAAGCATCAAGGTTTCCTTTCCTTGTAATTTTTCTCCATGGGTCGGCTTCCTTGACGGAGATTCCTTAGCCGAAAACGCAACTCACGGTGATAGAGGCTCGGGAAGAAATGCTTCCTCGTCAGAACTTTCATCTGGGTCCACGTCTCAACAGGGAAATCACTGACGTGCCTCCGGGTGGTGACAAGTTGGTCCCACCAACTCAAAGCGTAGTATTTAAACTCGATGGGGGCTACTTTTACTCGTTTGGATTTGGTATATTCTCCACAATTAAAGACTAATTTTGTCTTCTTTTCCCGTCCTTAATACTCTTTGGGATTATTGTGCCTTGAAAAGAGGGGAGTTGGAGTTTTAAACCTTATAAAGCATTTTGTGGTCGGCATTCATCGCGGTCACGGTGCCTTCGCCAACTACGATGAGAGTTGGACGTTTGACTTTAGTATTCAGCCGTCGTGAGATCTCGTTGCCTTCGATCGAATCCGCTGTGATCGGATTAGCTTATCTCCTCTTTAAAGGTCGAGAACTTCTTGTCCAATTTCTCGTCTAACTTTTAGTCCATCTTCGTCATGTAAGTCGTGATAGCGGCGATAAGGGCTTGATTTCCACTTGACTCAGACATGGTACTGGCAAGTAAAAACAATGAATAACCGAGTAATGAGTTCACGAGAAGATGAACGATAAGAAAAAATTTTGTTAAGTAAAAGATTGAATCAAAACAATCTAACGGGAATCGACTCTGATACCACTTGATGTGATCCTCGGTGGCAATGAAGGATCGAATCCTAGGAATCACATCACATCATCATGGTTTGGATGCTTGAGCAAAGACTTGAACGTATGGTAGTGGCTGGAACGTTCGGATGATGGTGCGCAAACGATCAGATGGTTGGATGAATGGATGGTTGGATGGATGAACGAATGTTTGGATGGATGAAAAGACATTCGGATAAGGTGGAACACAACAGAGACCGAACGATCAATTCTCGAAAGAATCCGAACACGGATTAAGTCGGCGATAGCTTGATCAATCGTGACGGCGAGAGGATGAACCCGAACAGCAATATGATGGATCATTTGAACCTTCTGAAGAGGGATGAAAAGCTCTCGGGCTTTCGGATTTAGATTCACTAAGGAAACGAATTCCTAAAGTGGCTAAGTGTTTTGATTTTCTAGAGAGAGAATTTGATTGAAAATTGGAGGAGTTTTACAAATGAGGGAATTCTCCTTATATAGCGAAAGAAGTAGGTTATGAGTCACTCTTACATTAAATGAAAAGCATTAAATAAAGAAGACTACTACAACTTCCAAGGAGAAGACCACACAAATTCCAAGGGAATGGGCGGTCATCCCTTGGTCTTCCCATCTCTTCGTCTTCATGGCCTCGAACTCATTAATGGACTCGGAAAATAGCTCCGGGATTTGCCTCATTAAAAATCTTTCACGGAAAATTCGGTGGCACAAAATCGGGAGAAGGGAAAAAGAGTGCAAGACCCGAGACCTCCATTAATGACAGCTTTCGGAGGCTTGAATCACGATCAATGTGATTGGATAAGCACTCACTAAGCAGCCCAAATCCTGTCAGATAATAGCTTGGACGACACAGTTGTGGCGTTGAGTCTTAGATCTGGTCATGGGACCGGATGAATCTTCTAAGGCGTCTTCTGGATCCCGCTGCTCCTCAACTAGAGTTGCTCCTTAGATACGAGCTCCTCGGGTACAAGCTGCCCGTCCTTGTGTTCAAGCTGCTCCGAGACCTCACGGTTCATGATCACATCTCATACCTGTTTTGCAGTGGCTGCTCGTGAGACCAGTGGTTGGAGATTGGTGGTGATCGCGCCAAGCAATGCTCTATAAAGAGTTTGTCTTAACGTGACCGGAGTGTGTACTCTGGGTTGAGGGCGACTCCTGCAACAGTGGTGACTGTTTGCAGTGGTAAAACGACGGATCTGCCAAGATTTGTAGCGAGTCTATAGCCATTAAGTAAGGTATGGATTTGGAGACTCCACATGAGGTAGTTAGAAGCAATAACTTTGACACGTTTGACAAGTTGAGGTTTAGGAGAGACTAAGAATCGGTGAGGATGTTGTCTGTGACGGCTATAAGGAATGTATTATCGGAGGAGGACATGATTGCAGCAAAAATCAGAGCAAAAAGGAAGAGACATCTGTTATGAAATTTTTTTCAAAAAAGTAAGTCTAGAGATCAAAACTCTAATACCATATAGTGTTATGAATAATGATATATATTATCAAGTGCTTGTACATATATACACTACAATACATGTGAAACATTAGATCATCACTAATTACATTTGTAACCTTTACATAAATATGTTCTACCCTTAATACTATCTCATTGTTTTAAATGTGATAAAGGGGAGGAAAATGGTATCTTATTTGTCCGCATGCAATCCACTGTGGCTGAATCTTAGTTTTGGAGATGGGCTATGGGAGTTTATTGGTTTGTAATTGGTTGGGCCCATTCATTTATAATCTAATATTAATTACACAGATGACTAAAAAAACCATTATCTCTACCGTTTTGTTGTTTTCTTTCTCTCCGACGGAGGAAAGGTTATAATTCCACCGCGTGGTCCGTTCCAGACAGTCGCCACCACCTGAAAGATGGTGAGGATTATTCCCATGGCGTCCTCCTCCTCCATCCGACCTTCCCTTAGAGGCTGCTTCTCTTCATCTCCTCGCTTCCCCGTTTCCTTCCTCTCTCGCAACCTTGCTTACTCTCACCGTAATGATTCTCCTCCTTCTCGATTTACTACACCAGATAGACAGAATCGCGATTCGTTGTTGAATTTGATTAGTCAAATCTGTGAAATAGGGTTCTTTCTTCGATTTCTCCTTTTGATAATCCTATCCTTTTGTTCTCATACTTCGTGTGCTTCTTCAAAATTTTGTTTTCTTCTTCTCCTTCCAGATGTTCCCCAATCACAGCTCTTTGGTACAAAGACTCGTACGCTTTTGAGGAGAAGTGTAACTTGCTTAGGAGTGGCTGAATCTGGAAAGGCAGCTCAAGCTACTACCCAAGATGATCTTCTCAAATGGGTTAAAGATGATAACAGAAGAATGCTTCATGTCGTTTATCGTGTTGGTGATTTGGACCGCACAATAAAGTACATAACTCGATTTTTTCCTGACACATATATGATTTGCTGGAGCTTTAAGATTTACAGAAGCATATAATTGCTGCAGATTCTATACCGAATGTCTTGGAATGAAGCTTCTACGCAAGCGTGATATACCGGAAGAAAAATATACAAATGCTTTCCTTGGTTATGGACCTGAAGACTCACACTTTGTCATTGAGCTCACTTACAGTAAGTCATTATGCTACTTGTCAATATCCAGAGTGCTCTAGTTCATTTAGCGCCAGTTTGATCAAGAGTATGAGTTTTATATTAACTGGGTTTGGCTTAGCCTTATTAGTGTGATTTGTTTTCAGATTATGGAGTTGACCATTATGACATTGGGGCTGGTTTTGGTCACTTTGGTGTTGCTGTTGACGATGTGAGCCTCTACAATCTATGAGAAATTATGTTATTTTGATGTCATTGTCCCTTGAAAAAGTCTTTTATGTGTCTGAATTATACTCCAAAATATTTCCACTTCTAAGAGGTGAATTTTCTTTAACACAAGGTGGCGAAAACTGTAGAGCTTATAAAAGCCAAAGGTGGCAAAGTAGCCCGGGAGCCTGGCCCTGTCAAAGGTGGCAAAACTGTAATCGCATTCATTGAAGATCCTGATGGTTACAAATTTGAACTCTTGGAAAGAGGCCCTACGCCAGAACCTCTTTGCCAAGTTATGCTCCGCGTTGGGGATCTTGACAAGTCCATAAAATTCTATGAGAAGGTGAGCTCGATGGAATTACTTTGTGTAATGTGAAAGTTTATAGTCTGAAGAACAGTGAATGTTTAAAATATATATATTCTTTCTTTTATCAGAATGTATTCTTGTTCTCTGATCTTATGTGCTTGTTTTGTGTATAGGCTTTTGGAATGGAGCTTCTGCGCACAAGAGACAACCCAGAGTACAAGGTAACATGCAATGCCTCTCACAGATTTAATTCTTGTTAGTGTTGCTATATGCTTCCTTTTTTTTTATATAGGTATGGTCTGTTCAATTCAGTTTTAATCTTCAAAACCTACTGTTGTTGTTTGTTCAATTGGTTTGGTTTTGTAATTTTATATGAAACTCACTGACCGTAAGTGGTTATTTGCAGTACACAATAGCTATGATGGGATATGGTCCAGAAGATAAATTTCCTGTCCTAGAGCTGACATATAACTATGGTGTCACTGAATATGATAAAGGAAATGCTTATGCTCAGGTAAAGACCATTCAACTAAATTTCTTTCTGTGTGGGGGGCAGGCATGTCTTTTTTTTCTTTAACTTGTAAACAAATTATTGTCAGATTGCAATAGGGACAGATGACGTGTATAAAACTGCAGAGGCTGTAAAACTCTTTGGTGGGAAAATCACTAGGGAACCCGGTCCCTTACCTGGTATAAACACAAAGATTACCGCGTGTTTGGATCCTGATGGTTGGAAGTCGGTAAGTTTTATGTTGCGGAGAGAGATTCATCATTTGATGGAAAGAAGTCCGAGTAAACTCGTGTTTGGGTTGTTGGCTTTTGCAGGTTTTTGTTGACAACATCGACTTTCTCAAAGAACTGGAGTGAGAGGATGCACCAAAATGGCTAATCTCATAGCTTTGAGGGGTTGTTTGTCTTGCATCGGTTGGGGTTTCTTAGTGTGAGTATTTATTTTGTTCAAAGTGAATGATTTGCTTTTTCAAAATCTAGTTTAGTTAATCATGTTGCGTCTTGTATATCAATTCTACTTTTACCATTATTGCCTTTAAAATAAGATGATATAAAGTATGAGTGATAAATAAGAACAAATACTACATTACGAACTGCGACAAAAGAAAAAAAAATGATAGAAAAGAGTATTTGCACTCTGTATGCATGATGAATTAATGAGTTAATTGGATTAATGAGTTAAATAGTTTGAATTAAAATAAGTTGATAAATCGTAATGGTTAACTCACTGATGATGAAGGCAGAACCTCTTCGGATGTGTAAAGGATTTGACTATCTTGAGACTGTCCAATCTGCTTTGTTTTTTTGTCCTTCTCTATTTCAAGCCTTTGTTTGTAGATAAATTTTGTTCTGACGTTTGTTTCTTTCCTCATTGTTAATATAAGTACCATTTAGTGGAAAAAAAACTCAATAGTGATGAAGGCATGATAATGATTATTATTATAAATATTAGCGCTACGCCGTGGATTATTTTTTTGTTATTTACTTCAACTAATATATAATTGGAATACAGAGGTACATCAGAATATAGTAGCATTAAAGACAGTTTACTAATGTTCCTTATCTTTGTTAAAATTATTATAATACATTATATCTACATGAGAAGGACAAATCTATCTGAAGTGGCAAATATATATAGGCTTGAGATATATGTGAATTGGTTCATCTTCATTCACCAATTTTAGGGAAAGCAACAAATTTGTGCTTGTACTAAGCTAATATTGTCTATTTCATACCTAAATTTTATTACAGTATACCCGAACAGATAAACATTTGAATTGCAGTTCCCAACTTATCAAAACGGTTCAATCATACCTAAAACTGACATGTTGGCAATTTTGCTTTGTCAACCTTGTTCAAGTAAAACAACGCTGTTTTGTTATTAAAATTAAAAGTAAAAATTTTCTTACGAGGATTCGAACCAGGTACAACTAAGATTTATTTTTAACTTGCGCAGTGCCAACTCAGCTAGAAAAATTCTTCAATAATATGAAAAACGAACATATTTATATATATTACGATGTACTAGTTCGTTGACCAAAACAAAGAAGATCTTCTCTCCCCAACCTCACATTTCAGATTCATTGACTCCAGCGTCATTGTACGAGATGGGCCATTCTGATTGTCTGAAATTATACTTTGCGGTGAAAATTGGAATGGCTCTCGCGCTTTGTTCCTTCGTCATCTACTTTACAAAGCCACTCCATGACACTAGCAAATACACCGTCTGTACGATCCTCATTGTCGTCATCGTCTTCTTCGAGTATAGTATAGGTGATGGATCTCAAAATACAACTCAGAATTTTGGATTAGTTGCTTGCAGATTGAATGACAAGTTTGAAATAAAAGGTTGTTTTTTATTGACTCTTTCGGAAGATTACAAGGGAATGCTTAGAGAGGACAAAGTATTTTAGATCGTAAGTTGTCAACCTCACTTCTTCTACGTTTTCCTCTTCCTTTTATAGGCATGTCCCGGATCGTAACGTTCACCGGATTTACTCCGGCGAATCCACCGTCTTCAATGTGTGTTTTATTAGCTTTTAGTGTTGTTGACCCGAAAATGGATTTGATTTTAAAGCTATGGGCCTTCTTCCTTCCTCAGGCTCATAGCTTTCTTCTTCTTTCACTCCTTCCATTCTCTTCTTCGCTATGGGCCTTTGAGGCCCACTATCTATAGACTCTGAATCCCTAGTCACGCACCATAGAAAACCCTTGTCTCCCTCTCCTCTTTCCGTCCTCAGACCTAGCGACGCCCCTGGACTTCCGGCGAGAGGCCCTTCCCGGAAGATGAGGCCGTCGAACTTCCCTTATATCGCGCAGATCCTGACGCGACTGGAGGTGAAGAAGGATTTTCTGCCGCCATTGACGAAGACGACCTTCCAATAGAAGGTCACCTCGTTGTTGTCCATGTTGTGCCGGTGGTCGTAGCTCCTCCGAATAATGCCCCCGTTGCTGCTCTGACTACGAGCACCGTCAAATCTCTCTAAACATTGAGGGAAGAATTCGATGTTCCCGACAACGTTGTGTTCTTGCTCCCATCTCCTCAACATAGGCCTTGGACCTTTCCTCTTGGGTACTTTTGTATCTACGAGTCGTTCTTGAGAAACTGCCAGTTGTGGTTTCCTCTTCCTCATATCCTCATGGCCAATTGTCACCGACGTCATATAGCCATCTCCCAACTGACCATTAGCAGAATCAGGACCATCGTCAGTCTCTTTGTTCTCACTACAGAGATCAACCTCAAGCTGGGAGTTCAACTTCTTGAGCGCTTGACTTCCTTCAAGTGTATCAACAAGAAACCAGGGATCTACTACGTCTCTGGGAACCCCAACTTGTCATACTCTCAGATAGTAAAATTGCCTTGAGGGAGAAGGCATATTTCTACGTGCAGGCCAGCTCTAACTCCCTGCCCGCTCTCTTCTCCTGAATAGTTCTCAGGAGCTGGAATTTTGACGCTAGTATGCGACCTTTCCAGGTCGTCTTCTTCGGTTGCGTTTGACTTTGTCGCTAACTCCCTTTTTGTTTGTGTTTGTTTTGGTTTTAGTTCGCCCAAATACCAAAAAAGCAAAGGTCGAAGTAAAGGAGACCATACCATAGGGATGACGCGAACCACCTGAGGTTTGAGGAGAGGAGAGCTTAGGAGACTAGATCATCACAGAGAGATGACAACACGCGAATCTCTGACCTCCTGGCGGCCAAAGGGAAAGGTTCAGTTGGGGACCCCGTCCCCCAAGTTATTGAGCTCGGTGAGTATGGCTTTGAGTTTGGCTTCACCAGGAATGCCCTTCTTGCTGATTAAACCCGAGTAAATGAGACACTACAACGGTATTTTCGTCTTGCCGGGGACAAGCCTATCCCTGAGAAACTCCTTGGAAAGTCCTCCCACACCTTGGAACCCCTGCTCCTTTTCTTCCTCTTTTCCCTTTTGGGCCCCTTGCTAATGTGACCTCTTCTTATGTCTCCAGCAAATGAGCTTTGTCAACCGCCTAAGGCTCAAATATGGGAAGCAACTAGAGAAGGTGAATAAGGCCGCCTTCAAGGATTATTATGACCTAAGATAGAGAGGGAGAAGACCTCTGGTGCCATCAAACGTGCAATTGATGCGGAGTTCTCTTGCAAGGCTCTACTGAGGAAGGTCAATGAGCTTGAGGTGAGCGACTCTGCTCTGCGCTCCACGCTGTCCTCTGTCAAAGAGGAGCTAAAAGGTGCTAAAGATGCGATCGTGCAGCGTGAAGCCAAGCTGTAGAAATCACTAGAGGCTTGTCAGGAGGAGGCCAAGAAGAAGGAATTCGAGTTGTCGGGGGAGATTGAGAAGGCAATGAAAGCAAAGAACGACCTCGAGTGAAAGCTCGAATCAGCATGGAATACTCATGCAGAGGAGGTGGATAGGCTGAAGCTCCAGCGGGACCGGGAGGTTCGGAGAGCTGCTAGGGGAGCCCGAAAAGAGGCGGTGGCTCAGTACAAGCCCATATTTGAGAAGGTGAAAAGGGTTTTCAAGGATTCGAAGCTCGTGAAAGAGAACGCACTCCTCCAGTCTCTGGCCAAAAACCGTTTCGAGCTGTTAAAGGACTTGGCGGAGAGGGACATCTCCGGCCTTGAGGCCGACAAGGAGAAATGGGAAAGTGCCCTCTCGGACTTCAAGAATGATCTTGAGACTATGGCTCCATGTTGATCTTGAGCAAGACCTCTGCGTGTGCCCTCCCTCTTATAGTTCCAGTGGCTCCATGTTGGTTGCTCTCGCGGCCTATACCTTCGCAAATCCACAAGAGGTCACGTCTCGGGAGGTGGTCGTTGTTGAGCCAGAGACCACAAAACTGGTGATGGGAGAGCAGTCGGAGGTGCCTCCTGTTATGGAAACTATCGTGGCAGCTACAAGCCCCTCCGGAGCTCCAACTTCGACTGTTGTGTAACAGCCCACTCAAACACTCGATCAGTTCGGGTCCAATCTCCGTTCTATCTCTCTCGAGGTCGCCTCCGAGCTTACCAAAGACCAAGAATAAGCCGTTTGTGGCCTTAGAAAAATTTTATCTGTATTTCTGTCTTTTATGTTTGCTTTCCTTTATTTCGTACATTTAATGTGCCCAGGAGGGCTGTAATCCAAAACTCTATTTTGACATGCTCGAAAGGGCTTTTAATTAGAAGTTTACACTTTGCTTCCTTTAACGTTTTGCATAACTCCCGACTCCAATCTCCCTTTCCATTAAGACTGTATAGTTTTTAGATACGTACTTGGCGACAACTATCTGATCTTGCGGTCCTTAGTAATTTTCATTGCGTGGATATGGAACATGTCATTGTGACACCCGACGCCTCTTATTGACACTGCCTAAGGAGACTTTATGGTGACTATTGTTACGGGTGATTTTGGTCGTTCTTTCTAAGCACTATGGAAACTGGAGGTCAATGAATGTTTAGCGTATGTAGTTCGAAGGTGCTCTAAGCCTTTAAGATCAACAATGGCGAAAAAGATGTGTTGTATTNCTTTAGCCTAGGGTTTTGTGTCTCCACTCTTAACCCTTAAGCTTTATATTTATACAAAGGGTTCATGATTATCCCTCCAAGAATCGGATATATCATGAATATCTGCAGAATATATATATATATATATAT
>OVAN01009454.1:0-16914 GCA_900406275.1 Anastatica hierochuntica | reverse complement strand
TGATTCTCGCAGAACTCAACCGAATTTACAGATCTAAAAGTCTGTCTTTTCTTGTTCAGAGATCTTGGGTGCATCAACAAGTCTGCTCCCAGGCTTCACAAGTCTGCTCCCAGGATTCACAAGTCTGCTCCCAGGCTTCACAAGTCTGCTCCCATGCTTCACAAATATGCTCCCAGGCTTCACAAGTCTGCTCCCAGGCTTCACAAGTCTGCTCCCAGGCTTCACAAGTCTGCTCCAAGGCTTCACCAGTCTGCTCCCAGGCTTCACCAGTCTGCTCCCTGGCTTCACCAGTCTGCTCCCAGGCTTCACCAGTCTGCTCCCAGGCTTCACCAGTCTGCTCCCAGACTTTACCAAATTTCTACAGACTCACTTGACCTCACAAGAATTATGCCATATTTCGCTAGAATTCCGCTAGACTTCACCAGTCTTCTCTAATCTTCTCCCAAACTTGTCTAGATTTCTCCGAAACTCAAATATGTCATCGTGACCTTATCCCAAAAAGTTTCTCCTGATTGATAGTGATCTTGGATGCCAACTACGACCATATTCAAGCATCCTCTAGCGATAATCTCACTCTCATGTGCAACTCTAAAACTTAGCTACCTTTCCAAGCCTTGACATCTCTTTCCTGCGACTTGAGAACTTGTTTCTTTTGTTCTATGAATCCTTAAATATTTTCCATTTCGCGTTTCCGCTTATCCGAGGAACAACCAAGACTTTTCAGCTTCCTCGATTTTATAGGTATAAACTTTTCAACCCTGAATAAGCTTGTTCATGCTATGTCTCTTCCAATTTATAGAATCTTTGAAATCTCAATCCTTGATTTCTTGATTTTTTCTATGCAGCTCCTTTGAAAAACAATAAGCATGAGTTCTTCTACGCCCTTGGCAACACATATACACTCTTCGATCTATGTCATCTTCTTTACCTCCGCATCTTCTTGTTTTCCATGAGACTTTGTGAAATCCTAACTTGGATTTCATGAAATCTATTCATAACTACTACTCCACCTTGAGTAGAAAACTCTGATTTCTTTTTCTCCAGCAGCTCCACGTGGAATTGATAGCCTCCTATTCAATTCATGAATCCTCAAAGGTAATTTTGTAACCCATGAATCACCTTTGCCTTTTGCCTTAAAGTTGCTTTCCCTTTGGATATTGATTCCCATTGACATCTCTTTTTGATTCTCTCATACGCACTCATCTTAGAAAAATAATTTTCTTGAATCATATGTAAGAGCCCCTAGAATCATACATGTTTCATCTTGAAAAAATCTTTGATTCAACCTCTCTTGTTAACATAATCCCATATATGGATATATCTTGTACTACCATCACCACTAATGGAACACGCCTCCAAATTACCCACTCTGGAACCCCTGAAGTGTTTCTCTTGTTGTTGATAGGCTCAATTTTCACCTGATAATCAACTGCTATAACACATATGTACTCGCAGTAGTATAAGCAGGATCAATCCACAAAAAACAATGATCACACGAAGAGAAATATAATCAATGGGCTAAAGCTAAAAAGAAAGTTGGTCGAGACACTAAACGAGACTAAAACAAGCAAATTAACGACAAAGCAAATCCAACGGGCTTGTAAACAATTAAGAAGAACGCTGGACACATGGTATTTCAGGGGATTCATATCATTGTTGAAGTAGGTTTGTTGTTAGGGAAACATTTACGTACCATCTTGAACTCAAATCACAAATTTAGAACTAACCTACTTACGTAACGTTAACTTTCTATGTTATAGAATCCTAAACACTAACTTCCATCGAGTTTCAGATCTTAAACATGCATTCTAATCATATTTGATAAGTTCAAAAAGTGCTTTAGCATCAAGTTCTATTGGATAAAGACACTTTGCTCATTTAACACTCATTCAGGCATTTAATCAAATATTTTCGGTTCGTTAAACAACCTAATATCAGAAACTAGGTGATCAAGCCAATTTTAGCATTAAGAACATTGTTAAACGAAGATTCAATTAATAATTCCCCAATCTAAAAACCTAATAATCACCAAATCATAAAACCCCTTTGTGAGAACCTTCAAACCACCACCAAATGCAAGCTAAATCACGTGGCTATCTTGTGCCCAAATTTCAGCTTGATAAAACGGTGGAAAGTATGTCAAACATTGCCAAGTTTTTGATGTATCAACATGATCCTGCTTTCTGAAATGTCCATTTTGACCCGAATAGCTTCATTTCTCTCTAAAGCAACCTAAAACCTGTAAAAACAGTAAAAAACACCCAAAGACTCCGTAAAGAATCAAATACATATTAAAACACCACTTTTCTCGACTAAAAACATAAGTAAAAAGCCGTAAAATGACAATACATCATTCTCCAGACTTGAATTTTTGCTTGTCCTCAAGTAAAAGAAACGAAAATCAAGCCAATGGGAAAAGAAGTTTAAAAACACAAGGACTCATACACTTTCAGAAAACCTTACTTGTGCTCATATTCACTAACCACACGTAATAGAAACCATTAAAACATTCTTCCATGAGTCCCTGCACAACCTCCCAAGCCCATCCATACTATAAACTTTGGTCCCTCAAGACTCAAATTCATGTAAATGATCATCTACATTCATTAGAAAATGTGTGAGCTCTTTTATCAGGGAAATCTCCATCAGGAAAAACGACATAAGAAGGGAAAATGGCTATTTTTTATTGGTGAGGCTAAAGTGTTTAGGAATAAAATATATTGATGTCCATGACCCTTAACTACCTAAGCATCAAAATTACCATCTCAAATAACGTATCAAACCAATGCATTCTTCATAGTAATAAAATACAGAAAACATAAATAAAAATGATGATTCCATTTTCCGGGATAAACAAAAATAAATATAAATTCGTTTTTTTAACATATACAAAATTTGAGTGGAACAGTAATACAACTATAATCTCGTCAAAAGAATGCTCATACAACGCGAAGAAATGCACTAAAACCATTGCCAAGTTCCCTTCTCATCCTAGACACACAAGATCATGCTAAACCACCTTAAGTTTCCAATCCTACTTAAGTAATCAGGAAAATCATGTCTACCCTACTCTCTCAATTGTCTTTACACATGTGTGCATGATAGATCAAAAGAGAGATGCATGGAGAATCAAGTAGATAGGATAAAGAAGTGGTACCAGACTAAAAATGAGTCTGGTTATTCAGGATTACCAAAAAGAGTGGTATGAAAATGGGATTATAATCCTGAAAGATGTTTTCCGTTTCCTGATAGCGAAACTTGTTAAAGAAAATTAAATTTATTAAGTGTCCTTACTAAACATGATCAACCACAGTCAAATCGAAATCTTGATTCTCATCGTTTTCAGGTGGGAAGTTTGGTTAGTGAGGTTCTCCAGTTTGTATACGCTAACAACACTACAAAAAAAGATCATACTAGATAGAAATTAAGGCACATACACAAAGCAATAATATGAAATCATCATCAAGTGCAAATCATCCCCAACCAAATTTTGACTCGATAAAACATACTAAAATGACTCAAAAAATAGACTCAATAAAAACACTCCAAGAAGAAAAATAAAATAGTATTAGTAACAGTCTAGTTATGATGTTTGTCAAGTTTCACCCAAAAAACGACACTACAACTGCAAATGCACAACGTAGTTGTAGTACTTCAGGTATCAATCCCACAAAGACAAGAAGTGTACTAAAGATCTATGGACTTTAGAATTAGCTAAGAAGAAACAAAGAATGTATGGTTTTTGGTTTTAAATGAAATAATGAAACAAAACAGAATGTAAAAGGAATGAAAGATAAACGTTAGACAAATAGGAAATCGTAGAGAACGTAATCTAGCATGCAATGGTTTTTACTTTCAGGTGTTGTTTTAGCTTAGGTATAAAACACAACCCATAATTATACCCTCTCCACTTTCAAGGTTTGGATCACTATACTAATTAACAACCAAGAGACTCAACTTTCGCAGGTCCTTGTAGTTTACAAGTATGCATTAACTATGTGTGTATGATTGATTATTCACAATTCTGGATCAATCTACTTTCGAAGCCTAAATAGAATTACTCACCAAATACTAGTTACAGTGGTAAGTTAATCTTTTAGAATGGATACCCCTATAGATCTACTCACTAACTGGCCTAGGAAGTGAGATAGCATTGAATACGAGCAAAGGTGATAACATTATATGATAAACCCTAATAGATTTGAATCCCTAAACAAACTAGATCATGAACTCATGATAACCTACTGTCTAACTAGCAAAATACTCAATATTTAACATGTTAAACACACAACAGCAAATAATAGAAAGCATAAGATCAATCAAAGACAAGAGAGAGAACGAGAAAACCGATTTATTGATGAAATAGTGAAGGAAGATTGAATCTTTTGAGATGGGAAGGACACGACCCTAAAGGGTTTGTCCCTGCCTCCTTGAGACTCTAATCTAACCTAAAACAATGCAACTCTATGGAATATAAAGGCTAAAAACAAATATAAATAGGCTTTGTCCAATATTAGGTCAATTATGTTAAAATCGAGCCTTAAAGCCTTTTAACTTGGGCATCTTGTGGAAGAGCTTTTGACTTGAGTTCTTGGGCTTGGAAAGGACTGAAGGACACCTAATTTGGTTGTGTTGTTGTCGTAATTTAGACCAAAGTCATGATCCATTAGTTCTAGCCTTCCTATGCATCCTTCATTCGCGAGCTAGCATGACTACTCTTCAGTATATTTAGTATAACTCTTGATCCACTGCTCAAAATGATGTGAAACAACTTCCATATGAAATCTAACTCAATTATCTAGTTCCTATGTAAATTTCATCAAAATCAAACGGTGGAAATACCTTCATATTGGATGATCTTTCTGATGCTCGGAAATTATCCAGAAACTAGTTTTTGCTCCAATTAGCTTCATAATTCTCCAAAATGCATAGTTTGACCTGAAATGATTCAAAACACTACAAATACAAGAAAACTATCTTTTCATGCATAAATTTTCTTCAAACCCATAAGAAATATACTAAAATCTAGAGGAAAAGTGGTAAAATATTGGTTTTATCAGATCCCCCTGACTTGTTTCACACTGTATCGATCTGAAAACAAATCTGAAGAAGGGGGAATTAGTTAAAATAAAAATATAATAAAATGAAAAGAAAACAAAAGACTTACCTCAAACCGTCACGTCTTATTAATGCGTTTTCGAGACAAGGAGTTGTCGATCCGTGGGCAAGGATGGACCGATCCTTATCCTATTGGAAAAAATTGCACTCACATTTTAAAGATAGGGATCACCCAATCTATGGACTAAGATCCTTGTACATCTAGAAAAATTTTCACTCGTTGCCTTTTTGCTGCATACGAGAGTCTGAAACGCACAAAAGCTAAAATGAAAAATGAAAAACACTAAATATCCTTAGTAAAAGAAAGAAAAAATAACCAGTAGGTTGCCTCCCACTCAGCACTTGTTTATAATCACGAGTCTAACTTCAATGTGGTCTTGGAATTAGTCAGAGAGGGACTGGGAACTTGCTAAAAAACAAGCTTCGTTGTTGAACATAATCAGCTTAAGAATGTTGTTCATCAATCCCTTCACAATGGCTTGTCTCTTCTCCTTGAATTTGGGTGTTATAATGGCTCTGACTTTGGAGAATGGTTTAAACTTTCCTATGTGCTTAACCTTATACTCAATCGCGCTTCCATCGCATCCTTTAGGGACCAAAGTCAAGCAATGACCCTCCATAGACTTACATTCTTTTTTCTACTTTTTCTCGTTGACTTTCTTAAGATTCCCCAAAAAAGCATGATTTTATCCACCCATGACTTCTTTGACACCATTCTTTCTAATAATCTCCGCTTCATCTTAACTTAGGAAACCATACTCGGTCTCAATTTACACTAAGGCAACACAGAGTGAATCCTCGGTGTACAACTCCTCTGCAGATTCTTCTCTCACATCTCTCTAAGTGTCCACCTAAAAAGTATGTCCATCAATTTTGGGCTTATTCTTTGACTTCTCAACGTTGAAACACATATTTAGCTTCCCAATATTCAGGTCAATTTAACCATTCTGCACATCTTTTATTGCTTTAGCAATGGACAAGAAAGGTCTACCTAAGATAATGGGATCCTTTCGAGCTCCAAGACTACAAAATCAGTTTACACGTACCCTTATCCAACACCAGCAAGGATGTTGTAAAGAATACCCATTGGTCGTCGAATCAATCTATTCTCAAGTACAAAAGACATGATGGTGGGCTTGTAGTCAACCAAGCTCAAACTATGTGATACATACAATGACATAACACTAACTCTAGATCCCATATCACACATGCATCTCTCGAATGTAAAAGATCCAATACGACACAGTAGAACAAATGGTGGTATTCTTGCTTCTCAGGCATGATGTTCTGACGAATCGTGCTACATTCAACAGTAATCTTAGAGACTCTTTGTTATAAGGTAAGTTTGTCTGAGAGAATCTCCTTCATGTACCGTTTTAGAGATGGTATCATCTTAACTGCTTCGAGAAAATGCAAATGAACATGTAACTAGCCAATGAGATTCTTCAACTTCTCATATTCGCCTTCTTTAACCTTTTGTCAAGGTCTATAAGGGCATGGAATCTTAGGAACATAAGGTGGGGGGGAGGTACATACTCGTCTTCAACCTCTGGTTCTTTCGTTTTAGAACTTAAATCTGGTTTGCCCGCGTTTGGACATGTATTGGTCGATCCATATGGGGAAGGATCAGCCGATCTTTGTCCTTCTGGCCAGAAATGCACACTATGGAATTAGACAAGGATCAGTCGATCCCTCTCCTGGACGAGTTCTGAACTTCTTTTCCACTTCGCAGTGTAATGGCACTACAATACTCCTTGTGACTCTTCTCCAGTTGTTCTGGTATGTACCTGGTGGGGCTCTATTCCCAACAAAATATGAGCAATTTGCGTTTCCAACAACTTCATGCGAGTACTCAATGTTTTGAAATTCCCAATAAGATTACCATACATGTTATCAAACTTTTCAACAGTTGCTTCATCATTTGCTTCAACTCATCGTCTTGAGAAGATGAAGATGCAGTTCCCTAATTTTTATTTTGATACCTAGATTGATTTTTACTCCTCAAAGTCCCATACTGCTTTTGCTGAAAGCCACTATTACCAAAGTTATTTCCTTGAGTGTGACTCTTACTCTGATACCCTAGATTGAAAACACTCTGGTTCTGCCTAAAAGGTTTATTCTGGAACTGGTTTCATTGAATGAAACCTCTGTTCCCATAGTTTCTTGGGCCTCCAATGTTGTTCACATTAGCTTGATTATCATTAAATACCTCAACAACAAACTCTTGCTACATATGCCCGAGTTTATGCTCTTGGAACATCTTTCCATCTTTTTGTTCCCTTACGTAGTACACTCTTTTCTGACCGCTTCTTATCAACTCATCAAGCTTTGACTGCAAATCATCAATCCTTTTAGCATATAATATAGAGTTTCTTCTACCGCGATCATACTTTGACATGCGATTTGCCTGACTGGCTGCCATGTTTTCGATCAGAGGGTACTCTTCCTCCACAATCATGGTCATAAAGTCACCATTGCTAGCAATGACCATACCATTTTAGTGCTTCTCATCCACTTTATTGTATAAGATATTTAACAAATTCACGTCGGTATACCCGCGGTGTGGACAATCAATGGTGTATTATCTGAATCTTTCCCATGCTTCATAGAAGTTTTCCTTCACAATCTGTCAAAAATTTGCAATCTTGTTTCTCAGAAAAGTAGACATGGACTTGGTGAAGAAGTGCCCAAAAAATGCAATCTTAGTCTTTTCCCAGTGGTGAGAGATCCAGGTGTAAGAGAGGTTAACCATCTAGTTGCTTTATCCTTTAGAGAAGGACGCGATCGATTTCTGGTGATGCACTTATGGCATGGTGGACGCGAGAGTTTATATTCTACAGGTATTGCTTCATAAGCTCGAGCTCTCTGTCTTTGTTAGTGTACGCCAGTGCGAGGTGATCGGGGGCCATCGTTTTCTTGTCCTTCTGTTGATGGCCCTGGTGCGTGCCTGGAAGGTCCTCTCTGTTGTGAAAAGGTCGACTGTGAAGTTGGTGTTTTAGAAAACAGATTTCGTTGCTGACCTGTCAGGAATCCTTCAGCGGCTTCCCTTAGAGTGGTGGGACATTGTTCGCAAGGAGTTCCTCGATAGAAAGAAGGCGAAGACGTGATGGCCTCGAATCTTGCCTCTGCGGTTTGTGCTAGTGCGTCTACTTTTGGATCAAGATGGAGAGGAGGGTTATCATGTTGAGTGGGAGCGGAGGCGTTATTCCTATGAGTGATCCCGTTGGCTCTTGGCAGCTTCCCACGGTGATTTTCGATTCGGGGGTTCGGTGTTGTGGAGTTGGCGGAATCTGGGCTTCGATGGGCAGGTTGGGGGCTGCAAATGGTGCTTCGTGGGATGTTTATTGGGGTATGCTTGATGTTGTCAGGGAAGCAGTGAGCGGAGGTGCGCTCCCAATTGCGGGAGTTAGTGCTTTTACGGTGGCGTTGGCAAGTGCCTTTGTTCTTGGAGCATGATCTTGCGCGGCAGGGGCAGGGGCCATTAACACCTTTGGTATGTTTTGTGGAACAACGGTAGGTTTGACAGACATTGTGGATGTGTTTCTATCATTGAGAGAGTTCTATTCATGGTCTCCACGATGGGCGCCAAATGTTCGAGGTGGGAAATTACGAGATATCTAAAATGAATGATGAGGTGATACGTGGATCGGAGAATCCCATTTATTTGAAGACAAAATCGACAATGTAATTACAAAAGATTTATCTTACGACGTGAGGACAAATTATTTTCGGGGTGAACAATCAAAAGAATGAAAGTGCTCTAACTTCTCTCTAGAGTTTTCTCTCTTAAAAATTCAATGTCCCTCAATGCTAAGAGGCTTCCTCTATTTATAGCACAACCATTTTTTGGAACCTTCTCATTTCGACATCGCTTTCGGCCCTCGGGTCAATGCTTCGGCATGGCTCGAAGTCGACGAGATTCCCGCTGGAGGTCAGATTATCATCAGTATTGTCGATTTTTAAACGGATAATACTTGGTTATCAGGGCATCGGCGGATCTTCAGGCTTTAATCAACAGTGTCAGACCGTGACCTCATCAATCCGTGCGATCGGTTTGCACTATGTCTCTGCATTCTATTACGTCCTCCATACCTCTTTAATGCGACCTCCGATGATGTATCTTTGTCGGGAGTTTGTCTCTACTAAGAATCATCGATCCAGGGTTTGCATTCGGGTTGGATCAACCTCAATTTTCGAGGTGGGCCAACTTCTGAGAAAATAAGCCCAAATCTTTTAAATGAGCTTAGTTATCGAGGGTGTTAAGTCACCCTTAACCGTTATCGAACTAACCAAAAATGCCGATCATCCACCCGAGGTGAAACGAAGTATTTGGTCGAACCAACAAAAACGAAAGCGCAACCGAACAATAAACCGGATTGGATAGTCATATACCGTGTTTATCATGGAAGTAGAGAAGATACATACCGAACCAATGTCGTCTTCTCTTTTTCTCCTTCGAAACTGCTTATGCTTCTCCTTTTTCTCAGCAAATAAATTAGTTACAAAACCCTATTTCTCTATCTCCATCAAATCCATGGAAGCAACGGGCTCATCCATTTCCGAAGATACCTCTGAAGTCAATCGGAATTACCCAAAACCCATTTCCCCTCCACCGCCTCTGATCTCGAAAGACATTGAACTCAAGAGAGCAATGGATGCGTCATCAAAATCGAGTCTTTTCAATCTTACAAGAGATGATATACTGTACGAAGACGAATGGCTAATGGCCGTAAACAAACCAAAAGGTATCTACTGCGAGGCTGTTCTTTCCTCTGCTCCTCAAATCGTTAATGGTAGGTGGATCTAATCTAGTTTCTCATGGAATTATCCAAAGTCTGAATTTTCTTTCAGAACCCAACAATGTTGTACGTTTTCAGATTCTCAAGGTCTAACGAACGAGTTTCATCTCGCGAATAGATTAGACCGTGACACAAGCGGCGTGATGGTCATCACTAAGTCCCACAAGGTCGCTGCTAAGCTCGTAAAGGCTTTTACGGAACATAAGATTTGCAAATCCTATATCGCTCTCTGCATTGGAACATCCCCAAACTGGAGTAAGATCACAATCAAGTCAGGTCATGGACGGTCCAAACACGGAGCCTGGCGGGTTTACTCTGCCTTAGACGTTGGCCGAGTCTTACCGGGTGGATCAGTCGTCAGAGACATGGAGACAACGTTTGAAGTTGTATCTGTAAACGGAGGAAAAACCCAAGTATCCATAGTAGAAAACATGATTGTAGCCGAGGAGGGACCGAAAATGAGTTGTGAAGGAGAGAGCGTTGTTATCGTAAGAGCGTTTCCAAAAAGTGGGAGAACACATCAGATCAGGTTACATTGTCAGTATCTTGGGATTCCGATTGGAGGAGATGTGAAGTATCATGGAATGTATGAATGGAGAGGAAGAACATTTGAAAGCCATGAGCTTCACGCCGAGAGGTTGTCTTTGGATCATCCTGTTACCAATGATCCTATTGTTATCCAGGCTCCACTTCCCTTGTGGGCCGCTGGAGAGGGAAAATGTAACAGTTGACCCCTTGGGATAACATTGTTTCTAGATATACTCAGTTTTCCAGGAAGTGGTAAAGCATAGGGCAAGACACGGTTATTGAAAACTCGATATCAACTTTTGCATTTGCAACTACAAACATCAACAAGAAGGAACTACATTGAATACTCTTGTTTTCTTGTTCGTCTTTTAGAGTTTCTTTTTTTTTTTTTATATTTGTAAAATTGGTTCCCGCAAGTCAGACATGCTCAAGTGGTTCACGCATAGGCTATCTTGCACACAGGGGATATTTTTCCCCTTTAGTAATTACCATCAACAAGTTTTACTTTTATGTTGGTTTTCTTTTTGTTGTTAAAGGATTTTCAATTAATTAAAGCAAGAAAATAAGAGTTTGAATACAAACATAACGGAACTGTAAACAGAGTTTGCCAAGAACAAAAACCAAAACGAAAATTCGACACCGAATAGCTGGAACCGGAGAAATTTTGGCCTTAGCAATGCGACATCACGAAACAGAAACGTCGTCAAGAGCCATACCATAGAGGACGAGACCCAAAGATCAAGGATTTCCTATCCGAACCCATCCAGAGTAAGTTGTCGCAGTGGCGAGAGAAGAGCACAGACTGTGTCGGCGGCGAGGAAGGAGCACATACCGAAGCCGACTCCTTGCTGGTGAAGACAGGAGATGCACAATCGCAGAAGGTTGTACCACCTGAGGAAAGCTAATGACGGGAAAGGCGGGCTTTAGTAGGAGGCCACAACTCCAAGAAAATTGCCGAGCACCTGAAGACGGAGCTCTAACCGGAGGTGAACCCGACGACGAAAACCTCCGGCTAAAATCCTATAGTTGTCGAATGACACCGAGTAGCTGAGAAGGGGCAAAGTTTCAAAGCAGCTCCACCAGAGCCTTAGACGACACACGCAGAAACTGATCCGAACCTAGAACACAACAGACCGGTGGGCACAAACCTTTCACACAACAAGCTGGAACCACCGTGTGTGCCTCAGACCAGGAAAGACCGAGGAAACCTTCTCAGGCATGCTCGAATTGGCAAGACCACAGTCAAGACGCCGAGACAGTGAAAGAAAGCCAATGACCACAACCCCAATCCTAGCCACAGACCAAAGAAAAATAAAGAAGATGAAGTGCACTAACCAGGTCTGAAGAAGGAGGGAGCCACTCAAAGATACGCGCCACCAAACTCAGAGGAATCAGGAGCAGATCTGAGATCTGGAAAAAAAAATTTCCCAACCCTAAGAACCCTAAAAGCCGGCTCAGAATTTTCGCAACCACTCAAGGATCCTCGCCGTCACTCCAGAATCTTCGACGAGCCCTAAGTTCCTTTCCTACTGCGCAGCTAGATCCGGAGGCTTAAAGTTCGCCGGAAGGCCAGTGGTTCGAGCATCTCGGATAATGAGAGGAGAGCAACAAGGGAGAAAAATCAAGACAAGACTATGAGAGGAAGGGGAGACCTTCGACGCCGGCGCAAGGCCAACCAATGCCGGAGCAACGATTTGAAGTTTTTTTGAAGATCGCCTTTGAGGAGAGAGAGAGAGAAGAAGTTTTCATAAGGTTTTACGTGTTGGTTAGAAAATAGAAGATGGACGTGTAATTTTATAAAATAATTTTGCAAACAAAATACCACAAGATGCATCATCCTGTTTCATTCGAGATGAGATGAAGTTAGGGTTTCATTTTACCATTATTAAAAACCCTAGATCAGAGCTTTCCTGAAAACTAAGATGCTATAAAAGGCTGAAAATATATGGGAAAATGATCATTTAATTTCTCAAAATTTTACAATGTGGCAGATTTATATCTCACGTATCAAGTTTGCAAAAAAAAATTCAAAGTATTTGCTGACTTTGCAAGTTTAGATGAAGGGCTGATTGGTAGGGACGGTAGGTTGTAGGTTGTGACAGTAGACTTTTAAAACTTTTGATTGTAAAGAATTTTAGTTGTAGAGAATACGACTGTTACTTTTATAATTAATAAAATTTAATTGTTAACGCAACGGAGATGGTGCTTCACCTAGGGTTCCGGTGGTCGAGAATCAAGGGGAATGGGTGTCGTAAAGGATTGGCGATGGGATTGGCGTGGTGAATCTTCGATTGGGGTTTTTCAAAGGATCAATGTAAAAGATACGATTCAGATCCGGGGGAAATCAAAGCTGAGAGGTTCCTGTGGGGCTGGGGAAGGGAAAATCATATCGGTTCAAGGAGAATCTGCTCCTTTCACGCATCCAGGACGTTTAAGGAAAGGGGATCTCTTCACTCTCCTACAGATCTATTCACGGGATTGCTTAGTGGAAGATTTTCAAGGGAGATTATCAGATTGGGTTCAGATGTGGTGTGTTTTTATTTTTACTAAGGCAAGTTTGCGAGATATGATAGGATTTGTGTTTACATGGGGATATGATTGTGATTTGAAGGGATTTCATCGACTCTACATTCAATGCTTGGATTTTATTGAGGCATCAACAATAGTATGCGTGATTAGTATATATTCAGGGGACAAGGAGGGCTTTGTTTTTCATCTTTTCCTGGTCTTCTTTTTGCTTCTGCGAATATTGGTCTTGTTCACAGAAAACAGTTATGATTCGAGGTTGGTCCGCACAGGTTCTTTTGTTGTTCAGGCTTCTTGTTGGTTTTTGGTTGTGGGTAGAAGAATAACTCAATTGGTTGTCAACAATGGCAAAGGAGTGGTCAGGGTTGAATCAGTCAGGCTTTCGAAGGCTACCATTGCTCGTCGGGTTCACCAATTCTCCCTACAGCTCATAGGCAGGTTGATGAATCCATAAGTGCAGAGGATGGAGAACCTATTGGCTAATTTTCCGAAGATTTGGAGATAGGAGGGGAAGGTTGAGGGTGGAGATCTTGGAAACGGAAAGTTCCAGTTCAATTTTCGGTCAGAAAGAGACCTTTTGAATGTCTTAAACTCTAGTCCTTACCATTTTGATGGGTGGATGGTAGCTCTTGCCCTATGGGAACCCGTGGTTTTATCCTCATATCCCTTAGCTATATCCTTTTGGGTTAAAATTCAAGACATTCCTTTGCACTTATGGGAGGAGGACACTGTTCGAGCTGTTGGAAAGGCAATTGGCGAGGTTAGGGATGTTAATGCAGATTCTAGTAGTGTTCATGTCACTTAAAATGGTTTTAAACAACTTGTCTTCTCGACAATGGTTCCTTTTGATCATGGTGAAGAGATCAAGGTAGGCCTTAAGTACGATAAGCTGTCGGGCTATTGCAGACATTACCTTCTCATGAATAATGACGTCTCGGTTGTCTGGAATTAGACGTGGGTGACTGCTATCACCAGGACATAGAAACATTGGAGCCGACAGGTGGAGACACTAAGCGAGATGGGGGTGTACGCGATGGAAACACAAGGCTACCGGTAAAGAGACGCTTGATATGGATTTAAGTACAAATTTTGATCGGGATGACAACTATAAGGCTGGTCTGATTGATAGAGGCGACAATAATGAGTCATATTCAGAGAAAATCACTCGAAGGGATTGTAATAGTGGAGTGCAATGATATTCACGCTCAAAGGGTTACAAAGGCGATAATAATCGGTATTTCCCAAAGGATACTCGGGCTAAAGATAGGACCAACTTCTATGTTCCGAAGCGACACCCTTCTTCCAGGTCGCAACCATTATATGCTTCGGGTTCCGGTACCGCAAATGATGCGGAGATGACGGGTGAGAACAATGACTTGGATACAAAGGTTCTTGATAAGGGATAATGTATTGATATGGCAGAGAATAATGAGGTTGGAAATAGAGGGATAGTAATGGATAAGAGCCTTATGGATTCAGATGATCTTTTGTTGGAGGAGGGTGAAATGGAGAAGGTTGAGCTGATGGAGGATGCCGATGAGTGTGGGAATGAAACAAGTCTTCGTTCAGATCTGAACGATGCGACACTCTCGGTGGCAAAAATTGCCAAGTCAGAAGAATTGGATAAAGGGCTCAAGGACAGTGAGTTAGAGGCTGGTAAGGTTATAGCTAAAGTAACATATGCTTCTTCATCTACCGATAATGAAGGTACTGGTTTCACTAGGCCTAATTCTTTTGTGGTTTTAGAGGATTTGGTGTTGGATATTAAGGATATTAGTTTGGATTCTAAACAGAATATTCGAGTTAAAGTAGCAAAAGTTCGGGTAGAGTTAGGGAAATGAGTTTAAGGAAGATGAATAAAATGTTATTGGTTTCGCCTAATAAGCGATTGATTTTTAAGGAGAAAAATGAACGGTTATCCTCATCTAAGTCGATGATATCTCATAATGTAGGGACAAATCAAGTGGATAATGGGACAAAAGGAAGCACGAGTGGCACAATGCATTCCAAGACAACAAATAAAGGAATGGTGGCTCCCCAGAAACCACTAGCTCATCCGTGAAGATCTTAAGTTGAAATTTTCAAGGCTTGGGGAGTGACTTGACATCAGACACTTTGAGAGACATTTGGAATAAGTTTAAACATGATATTGTATTCTTATCAGAAACTAAAAAAATTTCTTTTGCTTTAAAAAAATTTCAGTTGCAATTTGGCTTTCACAATATGTACACGATTGAGCCTTTAGTATTTAGTGGGGGACTTGTTATTTTTTTTTAATAATGAAATAAAATTGGATGTTTTGTTCTCTAGTAATCAAATTATTGATGTGGATGCCTCAATATATGGGTTTAAAGTTTCAATATCTTTTGTTTATGGGGATCCTGTAGCTGTGAACTGTTGCAAAGTATAGGATAAACTAATGGAAATAGGGGATTAAAGGACTAAACCTGGGTTGATTATTGGCGATCTAAATGAATTAACCAAAAACCATGAGAAAAAGGGGGGAAAATGCAAGCGGCAATATCCTTTGTTCCTTTTAACCATATGTTGAGTCACTCTAGAATGACAGAATTCCCGTTTGCAGGAGACCAGCTATCCTGTGAAGGAACGCGAAATAAACAAAATGTACGATGTAAGTTGGATAGAGCGGTTGACAATGAGGACTAGCATACCGCCTTTGGTCTTTTGAAGTTAGAATATTTAACATGAATTGGGTCAGACCATCGACCAATTTTACTAAAGTGTAATTACAATGTGGAGAAATATATCAAAAAAATTTTGATTTGATAAGATATGGATTGAGAAGGAGGGTTTTGCAGAGACTATATCGTATGGGTGGCAAAGAAAAACGAATTTTAGGGTCTCAGGTTTTGTGGATAAATTACAAAACTGTACAAATTCAATCTCCTAGTGGAGGAAAAATAATGTTCCACCAGGGAAGGAAAAGATAGAAGTGCTGAAAGCTAAACTAGAATAGGCTCAAAATGATGACTTACTTACTCATGATGTTATTGTGGCCATTAAACGGAAACTCCAAGAGGCTTATAGAGAAGAAGAAATTTATTGGAAACAGAAAAGTAGGAACTTATGGTTGGGAGAGGGAGATCGAAATACAGGGTTTTTTCACGCCTCAACCAAGCAACGGAGGGCACGATATCGGATATCAGGATTATTTAATTTACAAGGATCCCGAGAGGAATCTCTGGAGAAAATGGAAGAAATAGTCATTGAGTACTTTAATGACCTTTTTAAATGTACTGAGACAGACGAATTCACTCAGGTTCTCCACAATGTTGATCCTCTTATTATGGAAAGCATGAATCAAGCTTTAAATAGGGATATTTCAGAGTCAGAGGTGAGAACTGCTTTTTTGCCATGCATCCTGAAAAGGCCCCACGACCAGATGGGATGACAACTCTATTTTTCCAACGGTATTGGGGGATTGTAAAGGAAGATCTAGTGAAGCTAGTTCGCAATTTTTTTTCGTTCGAGACGGTTCGATGCTCGGTTGAATATGACAAATATTTGTCTCATCCTTAAGACGGATCAACCGAAGAAAATGACGGGATTCCGACCAATCAGTTTATGTAATTTTGGTTATAAGATTATTTCAAAAGTTTTGTGTATAAGGCTTAAAAAATTAATTCCGTCTTTTATTTCAGAGACACAATTAGCTTTTGTGTCCGGGAGGCTGATCACAGATAATATACTTATCGCCCAGGTGATGTGTTCATAATTTAACGTATTTTTAGCATCATTTAGTATGTGTTTTAGTTGCATTTNTAGTTTAGGATTTTCGTCTTTGCATTGCATTCTTTTGCATTTGTATGTACAACCTTTGGATGAGCAACTTGAGAGCTTGGGATGATGAATTCTTGAACCTTAAATGGTGAAGAATCAAGAGCCAAGAGGAAGTGGAGAAGAGAGTATATGCAAATAATAC
>OVAN01009453.1:0-16914 GCA_900406275.1 Anastatica hierochuntica | reverse complement strand
TCAAGCTTTCGATTGTCATTCATACGTTTGGAGCATCCATGATCTTCATAATATGATTGACTCTCAATTGTGCTCAGTGAAGTGTAAGCTAAAATCTCTTCATCATACAAATCTGTTTTTTCACAAACACTTGAGAGTTAGCACCAAAATAAGGATAATAGCTCTGTTTACTCAGCAACCTCTTCACTTTTGCCTTAAATCTGTAGCAATACTTCTTGATATGGCCAAATTTCCCACAGTAGTAGCATGTACGAGTCTCTTTTTCTGCACTTTTGACTTTCCGAAACTCTGTTGGAACAGAACCTGAGTTGTTCCAACGACTGCAACCAACAAATTTGGTCTTGATCATAGAAATGTCTCCTTGACAGCCAATACCATGATTGATCTTTCTGTTTATTCTCCTAGTCACGACTTTTTCCTGATCTTTTCTGCCACAGTTGTGCATAAGAGTCTTCTTTTTAGTCTCAACAAGTTCTTGTTCACACATCTTCCTTTTTTCTTTCTCTAAGCTAAGTTCTTTCTCTAAGAACATCTTTTCTTTTACCAGCTGCAGGTTTTGTTGACTTACTTTCACGCCATCTTCTTGACTCTCCTGCGTGTTCTACACTTGGTGAGATGTGCTAGCACGAACAAACTTACTCTTCTTGAATTTTTGTTCTCCATTGTAACCAAGCCCATAAGTGCAGTGTCCAACTCTTCCAACTGATAAGATCTTCCCACTGTTCAACATCTGAATCTGTTTTCTTGTATCTGCCAATTCTCGTTCCAACAGCTGACTTTTCTCTTCTTCTTTACATAGAGCTTCTTTTAGCTTCTCGTTCAAGTCTTGCAAGGATAACTTCTCTTCAATTAACTTCAATTTCTCTCCACAAATCAGCTTCCAGTTATCAAACATCTTTCAAAATTCCATGTACATATCAAAGTCCTCATCATCGTTGTTATCACTTTTTGATGAATCTTCTTCTGTTTCTGCAGCGCCTCTATCTGTTCCAACAACTTCCTCTGTTTCAGCATCAGATTCATCTGTTCCAGCAGCATATTCCTCATCAATACTCGCTGCAAATGCAACATATCCACTGTTCTCATTTGATTTATCCTCATTAGAATCTGTATTGCTCTCGTTTCCATGATTAGATGACTCTTATCTTCTTGAAATCCCATGCTTTCCTTTTTCCATAATTGGAGTTCGATTTACAGCAATAAGATCTACCGAGCCCATCTTCTCTGCAGGATCCTCACCTGTTGTAAGTCTATAAGACTAGATTCAGGTGCCCGCTCTGATACCAATTGAAAAGTCGGAGATAAACTCGATAAACAATAAGATCTCAAACACAATAACACACAACAATTTAACGAGGTTCGGCCTTGTGCCTAAGTCCTCAAACTCGGTCACACCGAGACACACTTTATTAGAAATCGTATCAAGAAGCTTACAACTCTCTTGATTGGTTTTACACAACCCTAAGACTTTCTCCTAGTTTTTCACCTGCGATTTCTACCCACCCAAGACAGAGATGATACACGATGTTTCTACGCTATCTCTCTTGTCACCAAAATAGAGTATCACAAACTCTCTCAAAGAAAAACTCTCTCTCAGCTTTTTCTGTATTGTTTAGGCTAATCCTAAAAGCATCCTCTTTCACCCTTTATATTTAGGGTTTAGAAAACCTTTTAACTTAACCAACATATCTCTGGAAACACCTAATTTTCGGATATTCCTTTTATTTCACGTTTTTCTTTTTTTCAGCTTTTGCCACATCAGCAGCTTCTGTTGGTGAAACAACAGTGACTTGTTCCAACAGCTCCTGCAACACCTGCAACTCACGCTTATCTTCTTTAGCAACTTGTGAATTGCATGTCACGATCTAACTCCCTTTCAGTTTCATCTGCGGATTAAGACAGAAGATTCAACACACATTAAAATTGTTTGTCCTCTGTCAAGCAAATCACCATTTCACATAAACATCTCATACTCTCTCCAAAATTTTGCATCTTCTTCTTTAAAAATGTTTAACATAATTTTAGCTTTTGTAATGGGTTTTATACTTGTTGCTTTTGACGGTTTACTCGTAGGAGAATTTTCTCCCGAGCAGAAAGTGATGATTTTTATTTTAATGTTCTATGTAGTTGTATTTTTTGTAATTTCGTTAATTTTTTATTTTAAGAAAAAATAATTGTTAAATTTTACTTTATTAATAAATTTACTATTGTTAATTTTAGAAATTTAATGGCAAACATCGAGAAGCTCCTGTTCTCAGCCATGGATATCACTGGTGCTAACTATATATCTTGGACTACCGATGTCGGACTATATTTGGTATCTTTAGGGTTATTAGAACCCATTAAAGAAACAAACACTTCGACTGACCACGATAAGGCGAAATCGGTGATCTTCATTAGAAGACACCTACATGAAAGTATCGTCTATGGCTATGCGTACATGAGAAATCCCAAAGAACTCTGGAAGTCCCTGAACGATCGTTTTGATCACCAGAAAGATATAACTTCCACAAGCTGTGGATGAGCGGCAAAGCCTGAGATTTCAAGACTTTGACAAAGTAATGAATTACAATTCCGCCGTGTTGGGCGTTGTAGCAAATTTGAGGTACTGTGGTGAAACAATCACAGAATCTCAAATGCTTGAGAAAACATATTTCACCTTCCACAAAAACCACATTACTCTGTAACAACAATACAGGTTGCGTGGGTACACCAGATTTTCGGATTTGATTGTTGCGCTTTTAATAGCGGAGAAGAATAACAAGCTCTTCATCAAGAATCACATGACTTAATTTACTGGTTCTATAGCATTTCCTGAAGCAAATTCTTTCGATATCAAAGGCTCGGTTAAAGAAAACAAGGCATTTCATGGTCGTGGTCGAGGATGTGGTCGCAGACGTGGAAGAAACTATACTCCACGTAACAAGTGGACTCGATCTGAACAACTTCTAAAGGGGAAAAAAGCCGTAGGAAGTACCTCCCAGAAGCGTCAGGATAACTGCTTCAGATGTGGTATAAAGGGATATTGGTCTCGTGTGTGTCGTACTTCTGCGCATCGTTGTTCTCTGTACAAAGAATCCGTCAAGGGCAAAGGTAAAGACGTAAACCTTGTGGAGAATTCTTAGAATACAACACACCTAGATGCTTCTGACTTTTCCAATGATTTCGATGAGGCCGCCCTCGCAGAAAATTGAAATGTCTATCGTATGACTTCTTAATTTCTTAAGATTGTATTATAAGTAATGAGTGCCTACGTGAACTATTTGAAATAAATGGAGAGGCGAAAGGCCGTATAAAACCATCACGTGGCTTGAGACAGGGTGATCCTTTGTCTCCTTTCTTATTCATAATCCTCACAGAAGCCCTTATATCCCTTCTCAACGGGGCAGAGATGGAACGCCGCATATCGGGCCTTCGTATTGCCCGAGGGAGCCCCCCAATTTAACATCTTCTCTTTGCGGATGATAGTCTATTCTTTTGTAAAGCCGACCTCCTGCAAAGTGCAGAGATATTTAAATTAATTGAAATATATGGAAAAGCGTCGGGCCAACAATTAAACCGAACAAAGTCCTCAGTTGTCTTTGGGAAAAAGATAGACGTACAAACCAAGAGACAAATTAAAGAGTTGATTGGTATTACTAAGGAAGGGGGTATGGGGATGTACTTGGGACTCCCTGAACAGATTTGCGGCTCAAAGAAGAAAGTCACCGCTTTTATTGAAGAGAGACTTAGTAACAGAGTTAATACTTGGACCTCAAAATTTCTATCCAAAGGAGGAAAAGAGGTGTTAATCAAATCAGTGGCGCAAGCTCTTCCGACATATACGATGTCGTGTTTCCTTCTCCCACAATGTATCATCGCGAAGCTCAACAGCGCTATCTCCAATTTCTGGTGGAGTTCTAAAAATAATGGTAGTGGCCTACACTGGATCGCTTGGGATAAGATATGTACTCCCCACGAGTTGGGTGGCTTGGGGTTTAGAGATCTACATGATTTCAACCTAGCTCTTTTAGCGAAACAACTATGGCGCCTCCTCCACTATCCATCCTCCTTATTGGCTCGGGTACTTAGAGCTCGGTATTTTAGACATTCATCTCCCTTGGAGGTTTTTGAATCCCGGTCCCCCTCCTTTGGGTGGAGGAGTATCCTTGCTGCAAGACCCCTCTTTTTTCAAGGTCTTCGAAAGACTATTGGTTCAGGATGCAATACTAGCGTTTGGTACGAGCCATGGATCCCAGTTTTCCTGGCTCGTTCGGCGAGACCCCTCATTCGATCCCAGGATCGAGATCCCTCCCTACTAGTAAATGATCTGATACTTCATGATTCGAGTGGATGGAATGAAACAAGACTCAAAGAAATTATCCATCCCGAGGATATTCCACTAATCCTTGGGATGAGACCAAGTCAACTCTTCACGCAGGATGGATATGCTTGGAGTTATACAAAATCAGGTGCTTATACGGTTAGATCAGGATATGAGCTATCGAGCAAGTTAAAGTCGACAAGAAAACAAGCACAGATACTTGAGCCAAGCACTACTGTGTTAAAGAGTCAAGTTTGGAAAGTGAAGACATCGAAGAAGTTGAAGCACTTTATGTGGCAAGTGCTGTCGGGATGTGTAGCCACATGTCAGAATCTTGCTTATCGTCACTTGGGTACGGACCAGAGTTGTCCAAGATGTGGTGCGCCTGAGGAAACAATTAACCATCTGCTATTCGAATGCCCACCAGCTCTTCAAGTATGGGCACTCTCAAGGTTGCCCACACTTCCGGGTTCCTTCCCGAGTACTTCCTTATACCGAAATATGGACTTCCTCCTTTGGAGAACCAAAGATTTGGGTTTATCAGAAACAGAACGGGATATTTTTCCTTGGATCATTTGGTACATTTGGAAAGTAAGGAACGATAAAATTTTTAATGGGAACAATATTATGGCCATGAATACTCTCCAGATAGCGACTCTAGAAGCAGAAAGCTGGAGAACAGCAAACTAGAAAGATGAGAATGAAGAAGAGGATGATAGCATGGGGGAGAATTCAGTGGTGAGACCCTTGACACCATCTCAAACACTCACATGTCAGGTCGATGCCTCGTGGCAGGAAAGCGGACCGGTGAGTGGACTGGGGTGGTGCTTAAGAGATTCAGGAGGGAGGTACCTGTTGGGTTTGCGAGGGTGTAGACGGAGCCTCTCACCGCTCCACGCCGAGTTTGACAGTCTTCTTTGGGCTATGTCGTGTGTGCTTGAGAGATACTACTCTTCGATCAGGATAGAGACAGGCTGTTCAACACTTATCGCGATGACAGAGAATCCTTCGGAGTGGCCGGCGTTTACTTCGGAGGTGGACTACTTCAGCTCTCTACGTGGAAATTTTTCAGATTTTAGTTTGATACTTATTCCTAGAATATCCAATGTCCGTGTCGATGCCCTTGCTAAAGAAGCTCGAGCACGAGGTTCTCTTTTCTCCCATGTTAGCCATGTAAGTCCGGTCTGGTTTAGCCCTGACGCAAATCTCCTTCCGCCGGTCTAACTAACGTTGGTGTTTACAAAGACAAAAAAAAAAAATTAAAGTTGAAAAAATAAGACATGTATCGAATAAAATAAGCCAAGTCCAAAAATAAGCATAAGACAAGAATCCCAAAGGTATTTTGCAGTTTTCTCCAGTTCAATCTCATCAAAGATCAGTTGTCTAATTGCTAATCCATTCTCTTACCAATTCAACTGACATAAATTTTTATCCATTTCCATCCATTTATAACTTCTGCTGGAGAATATAAAAACCAGAAACGTAAGAAAACCATTGGGATTCAACTTAATCTAGAGAATCTACTTCTTTGCGTCATAAAATCAGAATACAAAATGAGTAGACGACGAGAGTGTATCAAATGCTTCGAGTGGAGCTTTCCATTTTCTGTTTCTGACCTTCTCAAGTGGAGCTTTCCGTTTTCTGTTTCTTGGCCTTCTCAATCAAAGGTTTTAACTGTTTCTTCTCTGCAAGAAGTTTGAGGAAGTTGAACAAAAACGGAATGTAATTGTGCTTCCTCCTAATGTTCTCTGTTCTCCATTTCGAGAACTTCTCTTCCTCCAGTACAATTTTTTCGCTAGCAGCCTCAATCCCATTGTTTACCTCACCAATCAACAGTTCAACTGCTTCTGCACTGCTTTTGTCCAAACCATTCAACTGCTGCGACAGCTGTTCTTTCTGCTGCTGAAGCTCCTTGAGTTCCGCCGTGTAGATGTCCTTCCTGTTTTTAATGACAGCCAAAAGATTGAACCTAATCTCACTCTGTGAGTACCTCTCAATCCTTTCTTGGATCACCGGTTGTACCATTTGCAGCCATTCAATACCACTTTGGTCCCCAGGGCACGGACCAAGACTGATAGGTCCTTCCTTTAGCCCATCAAGCTCATACAAGACTCCATCCACAGGTATGTAGCTTATGAAATGGTAAACGTCATCGTCTTTTGTAGCAGCTTTCTGTTCCTCTGGAACAAATGGTTCAGGCCTTGCAAAACTGTTGTGAGCAGCCCTTATGGCCTCACTGTTATTGATAGCCAAACCCTTAAGATCAGATGGAAAATTCTTGGTGAATTCTTTCAGCGTTGATAGTTCAGGACCAATGTCAACCTCTGGAGAGTTCAAGAGGATAGACAATATTGCTTGCGTTGCACAAGCATTGTTAATGACCTGTCATAGAATATAACACTTGAGATTAAGGTTGAAGAAAAAAAGATCAATCTGATAAATGTCTTATGCATTTGCTATCAATAGATACGAACCTGATTGGCAAAAAATAGGTTAGAAACAGGATCTCGGATTGTTGGACGCTCATCTTTTACCCCAGCTTGCCATTTGAAAAGAAAGATCAAACCGTATATGGGTCTACAAGGCAGCCGAGTGGTTGTAAGCATATATTGATATGGGCATAGATATAACATACAAGTAAAAATATGACAAGGGGGTTCGAATCCCTGGAAAGCCAATAGCATTCACCTTTCATCCAGAAAAATACAGAAACTTCATAAGCGCAAAATAATAACTACTCACCTGAGGTTATTGAGAGAATCAAGATCCAGGGAATACAGCTCTTCAACCTACGAGAAAAGAAGGTCGTGATCAAAATGATTGGAATACTTCAAAAAAAAAAAAAAAAGTCAAATCTGACAAGAGTAATCCTTGCAATAGCCAATTTCATATATTAAGGATGCTGTTGGACATCGAAAAAGGAAGAGTAGGGATACAAGTATAGGACAGAAGATGTAAGAAATAACAGACACATTATTGAGAAGCGACTACTGATATTCCAAATTTGCAAAATGCCAGTTTCAACAATTCTCAATATTTATATTTATTCGTAGTGGTTTGGCCGGTCGTAGGCATTTGGTTAAGTGCTAAACTAAAGGACATGAGTAAGAAACAAATATAAGTTGCATTTTTTCTTAAAGATAAAGTTAACTAAATTTTACATTATACATAGAAACTTTCTCTGACCAAAAGAATCATGCAAGGATATGCATTGCTCTGTACCCTGAAAGTGGAGATTAAAACAAATCAACTATAAGAATATATTACCTGCACTCCTTTGACTTGCATTTGTTGAATTAGCTCTGTAAATACACCTATAAAATGCAACAAGTCAAGCATATAGAAGTTTCAAATATGAATGAAAAACAAGACTCCGCCGTAGAAAATCAATATACCGAAATACCAACACTTTTATTACAACAAAAGCTCAAATATCATTCAAGTTCAAGTTACTACCACACTAGAACATTACTAGGAAGCATAAAGTGCAAATACCAACAGAATCAGCTAAAATAACCTTAACCTCTAAATAATCTTCCATGTTCAGTATTGGTATCAAACCCACACACACACGCACACAGAACCCTTCAGATATTCAAAACACCTACTCACAGCCCGTAAGAACATCACTAGCAACGATATATATCTTTTCATAAAACAAACCAAATCTCTGGTAAGTAGAAAACTAAGTTTAGCATCCAAATCATCAAATTCAAGTTATAATTAACCCTCAGGTCGGTGAGAATTCAGTTTAAGCATAAACCCAACCCTATTAATCGGCTGTACTATCCATTGCAAGAAAAGAGGAGACGAAGCATACCAGGATCTGACTCGATCGTGCACCAAGACATGACGAAACAACTCGAGATTTTCGGCGAATCCAATTTGGGTATTAGGGTTCAACTTCGATTTTCCAGGGCCTTCTCGTCGATAAAAATAAAGAGTATTGAAACAGAAGGTGAAAAAGTGTGAGTACTAGATAAAAGGGTGAAAACCGGATCAACATCTTTTGTTAGAGCAGGAGCCCAAATAAGTAAAAACCCCCTTACAAAAAAAAAAATTTAAATTCATTTATTTTAATTCAAAAAAAAAAGTAAAAATACAATTAATTCTTTAAATAATGATTTTTTTTAACGTTTTCATTCATTATAAAGTAATATTTGTTTGATCTTCATACAATATATTCTCAAGTCCATGGGGAATAAAATGAAAACTCAAAAAAGTAATTTGTCGTAAGTGCTTCTTTGCCATTCTATCCGTAGCTCGAGTGAAAGATCTACGGACTCAAGTGTACTCCACTGCTTGAAAGCGTTCTGACCAGACATCTACTTCTTGGATGAGGTTATGGAGGCCAAAGTGCAATTGTTGCTTGTTAAGTATCTGAACAAGGAGTTTGTTGTCACCTTCAAAGATACAGGATCTAAATCCGCGTATCCATGCTTGTTGCATTGAGAAAAGTAAGGCTTGTAATTCCATTTCCAATGAATCTGAACTTGGTTTTCCTTTACTTGTGCCGGCGCATATGTATCATCCTCTTATATCACGGATTATCCATCCTGCTTTGGCTTCACCGGTTGGTGATTGTGACCCATCATAGTTACATTTAACAAAACCATTCTTCGGTGGTTGCCAATAAGAAGTCTGCGTTGGTAGTCGAGTAGGCTGTGAACGTGAAAGTGCGCCATTCGAAGAGACTTCAGCCGAATCATCCTTAGCGGAATGAAGATCTTTAAACCAATGTTGGTGTTGTTGTTGGTATACTAAAAGATTGCATCTTTTCCACAATCGCCAGAGAATCCATAAAGGGAGTTGTTTTTGAAGATTTGTTACCAAAGGGTTTTTATATATGTCAAGCAATAATTTTACCTTGGCTTCAAAGCTAAGGAGTGGGTCTTGTAGTTGAGGGATTGAAATATCTAAAGCTCGCCATACTCGTTGTGCATGGATACATATGAAGAAAAGGTGATTCATGTCCTCTTCTCCTACACAACATCTCCTACATTGACCATCAGTCGAGATACCACGATACACAAGACACGAGCCTACAGGAAGCGCATTAAATAAACATCACCAAAGGAAATGCCTTATCTTCGGAGTTGTTCTTAATCTCCAAACCATCTTTTTGGTGTCAGGGTTTCCTGGCGGTGGAAAAGTTTGAGTTTCTTCCGAAGAAAAAGAGTTTGCTAACCAATAATCGGATTTAACAGTATAAAGCCCATCTTAAGTGTATTGTCATCCAATCAGATCATGTGATTTCCGGGTACTAAGATGGATAGACTCAATAATCCTGACATCTTCTTGTGTAAAGTGAGCTTGAAGTATAGATGAGTCCCAACTTCCATGGGGATTTAACAGATCGGAAACTCGGGAGATGGGCGAGACATGCCCAATAAGCCTCCACGGCGGTCTGGGGGGGGGGGTTAGTGAAAGCCAAGGATCAGTCCAAATATCCGTCTTTGTACCACTGCCAATGTTAATATGCGTACCTTTTCATAGCAAATCTCTACTTGCCAAGAGTGATTGCCAAATTAACGATGGATTTGTCCCAGAAGTAGCCTGAAGGAGATTAGAACCGGAGAAATATCTGCCTTTTAGCACTCGGGCTGCTAAACTAATTGGATTGTGTAATAATCGCCACACTTGTTTGGCCAACAAAGCAATATTAAATTGTTCCACATCTCTGAAACCTAAACCACCTGCACACTTAGAGAAACTCATATGCTTCCAAGAATACCAGTGCATGGACCGTCTGTCATGTCCCTTACTCCACCAAAACTTAGCAATGATACTTTCTATCTCCTCACAAATACCTATTGGGAGCTTGAAGCAATTCATAGTATAAATGGGCATAGCTAAGACAATAGTTTTAAGCAGAATTTCCTAACCTGCTTACAATGGCATTAACACCTAAGTTTCCATCATATATTATGGGCGATGATGATATTTATGGTTATTTTATGAAGGTTGATAAAGATAGACGTATAAATATTTTTGCATGTGGAGGAGAATATCATTGATGTTGAAGTAATTCGAGGATGTGAGGAAAATCATGAGTCTATGGAAAATAGAGATTGTGGGCAAGAACGAGAGGAAGCAAATAATCGGGGAAGTGTAGTTGGGTGTATGAATCCTAAAGTTAATGATGGTTTGATGATGCGTTACAAAGACAAATAATTCGTAGTTAAATACCACGTGGCAAACAATGGAGAAAATGAAGAAAATGTTTTACGAGAAGAGGTACATAACATGGATGATTATGGTGTTGAGGTTACACATTAGGAAGAAGGTGATCAGTCCGAAAGTGTTGAATGGAAAGATGGTTTAGGTTTACGTATAAGTCAAGAATTCAAATATAAGGCATATGTCATTGATGTAGTTGAAAAAGCGGCTCATAAGAATTGTTTTCAGCTCTATATTATCAAGTGAGATATGAAGTTATATGTCATGAATTAAAGGGAGAGAGCAATTGCAAGTGGCTTTACGAGCTACTCAACTTAAAAGTTCAACGAGTTTCTCGTCAGAACATACAACAACAAGCATGCATGTTCTCGATCAACTACAAGTTGATTGCTCAGGTTTTCGCCCGAGATAACTCTACAAGCGCACAGAAAGTACGATGTAGTGTTTAGGGATCGAATCCATAGATACCAAAGGTAGCATATAGAATTTCATATCAAACACGGACTAAGGGTTGTAAATCAATCAAAGAATAGTTGGGCATTGGGTATTCTCAGGGAAACATTTCATTGTTGATTCGAATTATTGACTCAGGGAACAAGTTTTAAACCGTCTTGAACTCAAACACAATTATATAATTGATCTACTTATGTAGTACCAATTCCCTATGTATTAGAAATATTGAGACTAACTTCCATTGACTTTCAGATTCTAATCATGCATTCTAAACAGGTTTGATAGGTTCACAATTCACTTAAAAATCAACTTCCATTGGCTTAAGATAAATTGCTCGTTTAGGATTCATTCATGCATTTAATCGAACACTTTCCAGGCGTTAAACAACCTAAGATCAGAAACTAAGTGATCAAATTAATTTCAGCATTACGAACAATCCTAGATGAAGATCCAATTAATTAAATCTCTAACCAAACAATTCTATGTCAACAATTCATGCAATCCCTATGTGAGAACCCTAAACCCAACAAGCAAAATACTCACTCATGATCAGAGAACAAACACAAATCAAATCAGAGAGAGACATGATTGTATTGATCAAAAATAAATAGTAAAGGTTCATAATACTTCTCAGATTCGAAGTACGGAAGATGATTCTTCTCCTTAGGTTACAAATCTCTCTCTTTCTCTCAAAACTCAGAAAACAGCGTAATGAAATTGTAATATGGTTTTCGATAAGTTTGGTTTGGTTCTCATAAAATCGGTCTGCGAAATTGGTACATGGATCTATTGATCCTGAACAGGGATCGATTGATCCTTGTCCTTATGTGATGACATTTCTTCTCTTCACAAACACTTCCTTCGAAGCTTGAAATCCATATAAAATGCGATCTTTCTGCGCATTCAAGCTCTATACCTGTAAAAACACTAAAGAACACAAATCCGCTCCAAAGAGATCTAAATACATACTAAAAACCATATTTCTCGACTAAAAACCGTAATAAAAACCCATAAAATGCTAATACATCAAATCTTCCAGACTTGAATTTTTGTTTGTCCTCAAGTAAAGGAAACGAAGATTAAGCCTACGGGAAAAGAAGTTTGAAAACCAATGGACCTTATGCTATCAGTAGACCTTACACTACAATACTTTCGCCGACCACTTAGACTTAGGACAATTAGAACATTCTCCCGAAGAATCTTTGCATGACCTCCCAAACCCATCCATACTCCAAAATCTGAACCTACAAACTGAGCATTCATGTTAATAACTCTCTACATTCATTCAAGATAAGTGTGAAACTTTTTCACCAAAGAACTCGTAATCAGGAATTTGGGCAAGGTATTCAAAACTTTTAGTGGTGAGGCTTAGAGTGTTTCGGGGTAACAAATTTGCGCCAGGATGCAAGACATTATGCAAAATCGGAGGAGAGAAAGAGTATATTGATATCCATGTCCCTTAACTACCCAAGTACAAACCACCAAACAAAAGTAAACCAAATATGTGCAATCCTCAGGGTGCATTCGAACAATAAAATAATATGCAAATGCTAATTTTTAAACCAGATATGAAGAAATAAAATTGAATTTTTAGTTTTTTTTATTTATATATATACGAAAATCTGGTAGAAATTAGCAATACAATGATTTTTTTCATTTTCAAAACACCCATACAGCATGAAGAAATGCAACATATCCATCTAAACCTCTAAAACACCCAACACCGCAAAATGAGACACTCATGACCGTGTCTAAACCACCTAAATTGTTCAATCCTACCTAAGTAATTAGAAAGATCATGTCTACCCTATTCTCTCCATTTTTTTGCACACGTGTGCATATAAGATCAAAAAGAAATGCATGGAGAATCAAGGAGATAAGGTAAAGGTGTGGTGTCAAACTAAAGATGAGTCTGGTAACTCAAGATTACTGAAAAGAATGGTAGAAAAATGGGGATGTAATCATGAATAATGGGTTTGATTCCTAATTTCAAGTTCCTGGATCAAAGCAATCAAGTTCATTAGTAGTCTAAATAAATATAACACTTCGGACAAAAATCTGAGCTCCAGAGATTTCTGGTGGGAGTTTGGTCATAAGTTATTCCGGTTTGCCTGCGCTAAAAGCTCAAATGAAATGGTCAATGAGAATATAAATAAAGTGCAATGTGCAGAGATAATAGTCTGAAATCATCATAGAGCATAAACAATCCATAAAACTGACTTAATAAAAACATCAGAATGACTCAAGCATCACACCAAAAGAAAAAGAAAAGCATAAGTAACCTCCCGCATACTTATCTCACACTGTCTCGGTGTGAAACAACTCTAAGGAAGGGGTAAGTAGTAAATAACAAGAATCCTGGGTTGGGATCGATCGATCCCTGTTCTTCTGTTTGGGGACCTGTTTCCTGCAATATAAAGCTAAAAACACGAAAAACGTCAAACGCACCAAAAGCCAAAACTCAAAAACAAAAAACACTACAAAACTAGCTAAAATGAAAAAGAAAACTACCTAGTGGGTTGCCTCCTACTCAGCACTTGTTGAAAGTCTTGAGCTTGACTATAGTACAGATGGATCAGTCTGGAAGGGTCTTGGAACTCGCTCTGAAAGAAGCTTCACCATCGAAAATCTTCAGCTCAATGATGCTGCTCATAACTTTCTTCACAACAGCTTTTCCCTTCTCTTTAAAATTTGGTGTGAGGATGGCTCTGACCTTAGAGAAAGGTCTGAATTTCCTTCTATGCTTCACCTTGTACTCAATCACAGTTCCATCGCATCCTTGAGGAATCAAGGTCAACTCAGCTTCCTCCTTAACCTCGTTCTCTTTCTGCTTCACCTTCTTTTTGGTCTTGAGTTTTCTCATAGTAGAATGAACGTCTCCATCCAGGGCTTATTTGACGTCGTTCTTTTCAGCAATCCCCAATGTGTCTTTACTCAATAAACCATGCTCTTCGTCAATTTGTGATAAGGAAATATGAAAAGAATCCTCGGCGTAAGGTTCCTCCACAGCTTCCTCAATCACATCAGTCAATGTGCCCACCCAAAATGTATGCCCATCAATGCTAGGCTTCTTTGTTGCCTTCTCGAGGTTGAAACGCACATCCAGTTTCCCCAATTGTAGATCAATTTGACAATTCTGAACATCAATCATCGCTCTAGCAGTGGACAAGAATGGTCTACCCAAGATGATAGGATCTTTGGGTTCTTCGTCAAGCTTCAAGACTACAAAATCAGTGTCCACATAGCCTTCTCCAACTCCAACGGGAATGTTATCCAAAATACCCACTAGTCTTCTAATAGATCTATCTGTAAGCACCAAAGACATTTTCGTGGGTTTATATTTAATTAAATTAAACCGCTACGATAGCGAGAGTGACATCACACTAACTTCTGACCCTAAACCGCAGAGACATCACTCAAAGGTAAGCGATCCAATCTTGCAAGGAAATATGAAAGGACCTGGATCCTCGCATTTCTCTGGTGCGAAGTTTATAAAAATTGCACTACACTCCGCAATAAGAACTGATACACTATGTTCTAATGTCATACGATCTGAAAGAATCTCCTTCATGTACCTCTTAAGAGATGGTACCATCTTGACTGCTTCGACGAGAGGCCATCGTACATGTAACTCACCAACAAGATTCTTCAGCTTCTCATACTCGCGTTCCTTGATCTTTTGACGGGGTCTAAAAGAATACGAAGGCTTGGGAACATAAGGCAGGAGTGGTACATACTCATCCTCAACCTCCTGTGCCTTCGATTCATTGCAAAAATCTAACGAACCCACGTCAGGACAGGGATCAATCAATCCGTGTCCTTCTGTCTCGAGGTGTTTGAAGTGGCATTTGAAAAGGATCGATTGATCCTAGGGCAGGGACCGGTCGATCCTAGGGCAGGGATCAATCGATCCCTGTCCTTCTGTCTTGGACGAAGATAGCTCAGGTTTTCGCCCGAGATAACACTACAAGCGCACATATGTACTTGTAGTGGTTCGGGGTCGAATCCACAAAGATCAAAGGTAGCACGAAGAAATAGAATCAAACAGCAGGCTAAGGCTAAAAAGATATCTTGTAGAATGATGCAAAAATAGAGAATAAGAAAGCAAATAAACTCAGGCAGCAACGAAGGTTGTAAATCAATCAAAGAAGTGCTGGGCATCGGGTATTTTCAGGGAAACGATTCATTGTTGATTCAAATTATAAACTAAGGAAAATATTAAGAACCGTCTTGAACTCAAATTCTAATATAGAAATGATCTACTTCCGTACTCAAAGCGCCCTATGCACTAGAAACCTCGAGACTAACTTCCGTTGACCCTCGATTTCTAGTCATGCAATACTAACATGTTTGATAGGTTCAAAATTCACTTAAACATCACTTCCGTTGGCTTAAGAAGAATTGCTCATCTATAATTCTTTCAGGCATTTAAACATTCNAAACTAAGTGATCAATTCAGTTTCATGCATTACGAACAATCATAGACGAAGATCCATTAGATTATATCCCTAATCATGCGATTCTATATCATCAACTCATGAATCCCTATGTGAGAATCCTTAAACCCAACGAACAGACTACTCACCCATGGAAATAATAAAAACACAGATCAATTTCATGAGAGACATGATTGTATTATGCATAAACAAAAGTAAATAGGGTTCCGAAGACTTCTCGATTGAAGAACAAAAAGACTTCTTCTCCCTAGGTTACAAACTCTCTCAAACTCTCTAAAACTCTCTAAAAGTGCATTTTGATAAGGAAAACACGAGCTTAGGTCTTTTTGTTGCAATCCGGTTCGAAATAAGTTCGTTCTGGTTCTTCGTAAAATCGGTCCGCATATCGGGATATGGATCGATCGATCCAGACAAGGATCGGTCGATCTGAGTCTAAAATCCTACGTATTTTCCAGCTTTTTACAAACACTTCCTTCGACGCTTGAAATCCATCCAAAATGCATTCTTTTCGCACATTCAATCCCAAATCCTGTAAAAACAACAAAGAACACAAATCTGCGCCAAAACAATCCAAATACATAATAAAAACCTTATATCTCGTGTAAAAATCTTAGTAAAAGCCTACTAAAATACTGACACATCAAATCCCCCAGAATTGAATCTTTGCTTGTCCTCAAGTAAAGGAAACGAAGACTAAGCATACGGGAAAAGAAACTCAAAAACCAATGGATCGCATGCATTCAGAAAACCTTACTCTGGACTATTTTCGCTAACCATAAAGACTCAGAACAGTTAGAACATTCTCCCCAAGAATCGCTGCATAACCTCCCAAGCCCATCCATACTCTAAAATCTGAACCTGCAAACTCAGCTTCCATGTTAATATCTCTCTACATTCAATTAAGAAAGGCGTGAAACTTTTCACTAAGGAACTCATAATCAAGGAATCAGGCTAGGCATTTAAGGTTTTTTAGTGGTGAGGCTTAGAGTGTTTGGGGTATCAAAACTGCGTCAGAAATGCAAGACATTATGCAAAATTGCAAGAGAGAAAGAGTATATTGATATCCATGTCCCATAACTACCTAAGTACAAACCACCAATTAGAAAATAAACAAGATATGTGCATTCTTCAGGGTGAATCTAATCAACATAATAATATACTAGTGCTAATTTCTAAACCAGATATACAAAATTAAACATTAATTTTCGTTTTTTTTTGTTTTTTCTTTAGAACGAAAATCTGGAAGAAATTAGCATATTGATGACGTTTTTAAATTCTAAAACACTCATACAACATGAAGAAATGCAACATATCCATCTAAACCACATAAACATCCAACACCGAGAAATCAGACAATCAGGACCGTGTCTAAACCACCTAAAATGTTCAATCCTACCTAAGCAATTAGAAGGGTCATGTCTACCCTATTCTCTTCATTTTTTTTACACATGTGTGCACATCAGATGAAAAAAATGCATGGAGAATCAAGGAGATAAGGTAAGGATGTGGTGCCAGACTAAA
>OVAN01009452.1:0-16915 GCA_900406275.1 Anastatica hierochuntica | reverse complement strand
TATGCTCGATGGAATCCACACGGTTATGGTGAGAGGTACCATCCTAGAAATAAACCTTACAATGCTCAATAACCTCATTCTTCCCAAGTCCCAAAAGAAGAAGAGATGTACAACATGGTTAAGGAGTTCTTACAATCGCAAAACGAGTTAAAGAATACGTTGGATGAAAGATTTGATAGGATGAACGCCACTAATGATGCTTTTAACAAGGATATTTGCTCAACGATGGATGAGATCAAAAAACATGTTATTTCAATCAACAACATGCTTACACAAGAGGGTGTAAATCAAGAAGAAGACATTCTTCGCTACAAAACGTAGACGGTTGGAGCTTCCTTCACCAATATCGAAGTAGATTTTGAAGAAGAATCACAAACAAAGGATGCATCGTCATTTGAAGCCGAATACTCTACGTGGGAAGAAGAAGTAGGCTCATTGGGAAGGCAACTTGAGGACCCTTGTAAAGAAGCTTTTGTCATTGAAAGCACAAAGAAGAAATAGGAGGATTTCATCAATGGAAATGAACTCTCAATCAAGGAAGAAGCTACACTAAAGTGTAATCAAGAAGAAGAAGATGTCATCAACAAATGTGATTTTCTCTTTGGATACACTAGTGATGAGTTTTTAGAAGAAAAGATTGAGAGGGAAATGCAACCTAAACAAGGTAAAATTTCTTTGTTTGAACCCACCTTAGTAATGTGGAATTGTTTGGAAATCCAAAGAATTGAGGTAATTGAAGCATGTGAAGGCCTTATTAGCCTTTGCAACAACTTGGATATCATTACTCAAGAGCTTGGTGGAAGGTTTGCACAAGAAGAAAAGAAGAAAGAAGAAAGAAGAATGGAACCTCCCAACAAAAGAAGAAGCATGTGTGATTCCCATCTCCTTTACTAAAACAGAGGTCAAAGTAGAAGACTCTATGGAGAATGTGTTAGTAACCAAACTTAGAAGGGAAAAAGAGGGGATGTCCATTGACGATGATGAAACCTCAAGCAAAGAAGAAGCCTCACTAGATGATATTCAAGAAGAGGAAGAGAGCATCAATGAATCTGAAAACTCTTCGGATATCTTAGTATGGAAGCTATGAATGCCAAGTTTGAGGATGATTCACAAAAGAAATGGATTCTCTCTACCAAACAAGGAGCACATGTGATCTCCATGGCCAAGAAGGAAATCAATAAGGAAGAGTCTAAGGAAAAACAACAAGAGAACGTTGAGGATCCTCAACAAAGGTTCCAAGAAGAAGAATCTCCAGTAGACAAACCACTTGACGAAGACTTTTGCTTGATCTCCACGAAAGAAGTGAGTATAGATGATACAAAAAGGATTCCTTTTGAGGAGATAAGGATGAAGACATTCAAGGGGTGGTTCTATGACGAATATGAGTCGGGTGATCCATGGCTCTATCCAGGGAACCTTAAAAGAAAGTCAAGCTAAGGGACTTTAAACAAAGCGCACTTGGGAGGCAATCCCATGAATATCTTTTTTTATGCTTTTATTTTAAGTCTTTAATTTTACTTGTGTCTTAGTTGGCTTGAAAATAGTTTTAGAGGAGTTAAAAGCTTGTAGCCCTTTGAGTTGAGCTTAATTATTTAAGATGCTTTCTAAGTCCAATTTGCTAACGATGATTAAATTTTATTTAAACACTTGATTAGGGACGCCTAAGAGTAGTGCTCATGCATGAATTTGATTTCCTGTGATCTCATATTAGCATTTGATTGGTGCATTTGATGTAAGCTTTATGATGAATTTTTAATACCTAAGCAACTTGATTTGAATCCATGCAAGTAGAATAGACATAAGGGGTTTAATTGCAATATGTCTAGTTCTAGAAATGTGATTTCTAATATGATACAAATGGATTTGACATGAATGCTTCAAAAATCGATTTAAAGCTTGAGTTTGGAAGTTTTTTGAATGATTTTGCTAAGTTGATTTGAGTAGAACCGATTGAGTATTGACTTTTGCTTGAAATAGATCATGGTTTAAAATTTTACGTAGTATTTCATTCAGATTTAATTGTCGCTTGATACTTACATTACCTACTTCTCTTGTTTAGGTACAAACTCAAATCAACGACCAATAGAAAAAGCACATGGGAAGATACTCAAAGAGAACAATGAAGCTTTCAAATGCGTCCTTCTTCAAAAGCCGACCCCAACTCCTACGCTTCATCCACTCAACTCCTATATATGAATTGTCCAAAGGTACGCCTACAAACATTTGTGAATACCATTGCATATTTTGGTTTTGATATGTGTTTTTAAAGGGTCACTCTCACGGCTTATGGTTCATCGAGATTGTGAAATTTAAGTTTGGGGGAAAGGCTTAGTACTAATTATGTTTTGAGTTGTGATGTTTTCTCTTTCTTCATGCTTATTTGAGTCTTGCATTGTAAATATGCATATTTTGCGAAAAACAATTTTTTTTTTGAATCTCTTTTTCAAATCATGGCATATAGATTGCATCTATTTGTAAATACTTAGGTTGTTAAAAGCATATATGTTTGCATTTTTCATAGGGAACAATGATAGAATAGCCTTGTAAATAGTTAAANCAATGCCCTCATTAGAAGTACAATAATGCTTAGACCACCCAGAATTCAAAGCAAAATCCATCTTTGGAATTAACCTCTTGAAGTCTTAGGTGAATGTTGAAGCTTGTTATCTTTTAAAGCCAATCTCAACTAAGTGAAACTTAAATTTGACTAAATAATCTTGCTTATTGGCTTAGTCATACTTAATCGTGGATAAACACGAGACACTTGAGCTATGTTTATCGATTTTTACAACTCTTTCTTAGCTCAAGTGGCTACTCTCACTTTTAGAGTAGTTACCTCACCCTTATCAACCCTTAAACCTTCCTTTCAAGCCTCTTATTAATTTGTATGTGAGGCCTCTTTTGGAAAGTGCACACATGGGCAAAAACCCATGTGCAAAGAAGTTGAACGACAAGGGAGTGCTTCTTAGGATTAGCCTCAGTTTAAGGCTAATTAGAAATATAGGGTGGTTGTTCTTTGATATTCATTTTGGTTTTTGGGTATGGAAATGTGTTGGTATCTCAACCATGGGAAGTAGTATTTAAAGTTAGATCATCCAAGGTTTGATTTGGAAATAAGAGAAAGAGAAAATTGAAAATNAGAGATTAGAAAAGGCTTAGCTCTAACCTTAGAATATAAAAGCCTAGAGAGTCGAAACTTAAAGTCTAAGAAAAGAAAAATGAATCAAAATTTTGATTAGAAAGTGGCTCTAGAAAGATAGAAAGAAGGTTAGAAGCTAAGTACAAAATGAAATCGAATCTCTAGTTGTCCTAAGAAGAAAGAGAAAAATGAGCTTAAGTGAGTAAAAGGATCTTGGTTTCAAGGGTTTTAATGGTAGACACNGAAACACAAAGGGTAGTTAAGTAGACTTAGGCATTTTTGGGTGGGAATCATTAGAGGTAAGTAAGACCTTGTATGCATTAATTGTTTGACTCCACCTCGCTATTACCTAATGTCTTGCACAACTATTTGAGAGAAACCACCTTAAATATGAGTGAAACCTTCTCTTTTAACACTTCTTCTTATCTTTAGCCTTTCTCTTACCAAGCAAAACAGATTAGATGCTCTGCCCATAAGTAAAGAATGCATATGAAAGCTTAATTTAATGTTAATGAGATTGGTTGAGGAAGTGACTTGTGGATGCCTAGCCTAGGTTCCTAAAGATGGTTTACTTCTCTTTAGGACATTGAGCATAAGGCAATTCTTTCTATTGCGGCTTTGTGTTCCCACTTTCAAACTTTTCTTCCGAGTTTGGTCTTTGTTTTTTGCTTGAGGACAAGCAAAGGACAAGTCCGAGGGAGTTGATGTTACATAATTTAACGCATATTAAACATCATTTAGTATGTGTTTTAGTTTCATTTAGGTTGTATATAATGCATTTAGGTGTTAGAATTAATAAAGTTTCGAAGTTGAGTCTAGTTTAGGATTTTCGTCTTTGCATTGTATTCTTTTACATTTGTAGGTGCAATCTTTGGATGAGCAACTTGAGTGCTTGGGATGATGGATTCTTGATGCTTAAATGGTTAAGGAACAAAGAGAATCAAGATCCATGTGGAAGTGAAGAAGGGATTATATGCAAATAATACGCCATTCTGACGGCAACTAATGAAAGAACAAGAAGAAGAAGCTGTAAAAGGGAAGCTCCCATCGACCTCCAGATCGATTGCTGGCTACCCAAGGTCGATGGCTGGTCACATTTCCAACAAACAATACCCTTGCTGCTAAAGGAAAACACCCATCGACCTCATGCTTGCTCCCATCGACCTCCAAGGTCGATGGCTTACTACCTTTGCTCGAAAATGCCCTTTTTAGGGCTTCCTCTCTTCCCTTTTAGTATAAATACATCCTCTAAGCCTCCAAGAACATTTGGACTACAAAAGATAGTGTTTTTTGTGTGTTCTTCATGTTTCTAAGATTGATTTAAAGATTTGTAAACACTTTGTGCTTAAATAACTTTAAATCATTCATGTGTTTCTCCTCTCTTTAGATCTATTGTTCTTCTTTGTTCTTCATCTCTTTCCTCCCTTTTTCCAATATTCTTCCTTTTTCACAAAGTTGGGATTTTTATTGGATCTCTTTGTGTTTGTTTGCATTTAATCATCTCTTCTCATCTCTTCTCACCTTCTTCTCACTTCAAGCATGAATTTTTAAGAAGCTTGTGACACTTCTTGGTTTACCAAGGGCCTTAGTGAGTAGAATAGATTGGATCTTGGATTGGTAGATTAAGGAGTGATTAGATGGTTAGATAATGATGTCTAAGGATAGAATGAACTTAGATCTCTATGGTTTAGGTGTTCTTAATGCTAGATTTAGGATAAAAACTTGATCTTGATATGTATGCATTTCACGCCCGAGAGGTGTTCGATGAAATGTCTAGGAGAACCTAAAACATGCTAAATTTAGCTTAGCCAACGAGAGTTGATTTCTAGGGAGTTTAGTGACTCTATGGACTTATTCTAAACGATTCCTAATTGATTTATCATTTGCACCAAACGAGAGTTGAGTGAATGTAATCAATATGGAAATGGCCTATTGTCACGAGAGTGTATTAGGCTAGTAATGATTCATTGGTTGTGTGACTAGTTCTTTTATTTGACTCCTCTATTGTTAGTTAGCCACTTGATTACCCCTTCTCAATTGCCAATCTAAGTTCCACTTCTCCATCGTTTTAAGTCTTGTTTAGTGTGTTTAGGTTGTGTTGCATTTTCTTTACTATCTTTGTGACACCACTTTTCTCTCTTCCTATTTGTTTAGCTTAGGAGATATTGTGTATGCCTATTGCTTGAGTCTCTAGTTCTCGTGGGTTCTATCCTTAAATACTACAATCGACATAGTTGTATACTTGCGATTAGTGGGGATTGGTAGTGATTAAGGCCTATAAATTTAAAACTTGAAATTGAGTTACTCACTAGCGAAATCTAGCCTTATCACCTGTATGAAATCATGAAAGTAGAACTCTTCAACAGAGCCTTCGATCAATCCAGCAAGTATATCAACCCAAAACATGTGCCCATCAATGGAAGGCTTTTTTCATGGATTTCTCGATGTTGAACTTCATAGTCAACTTCTATAGTGGGAGATCTATTTGACTGTTATGCACATCAATCATGGCTCTAGCAGTAGATAAGAATGGTCTTCCCAGGAAAATAGGATCCTTTGGTTCTTCTTTAAGCTCCAAGACTGCGAAGTCAGTAAAAACATTTCCTTCTCCAATTCCTACGGGAATGTTGTCTAGAAGAACCATTGGTCTTCGAATATATCTATATGCAAGCACCAAAGACATTCTCGTTGGTTTATAGTTAGTCAAATTCAACCGCTGTGATACCAAGAGTGGCATCACACTGACTCCTGACCCCAAATCGCAGAGACATCGCTCAAAGGTAAGAAATCCAATCTTGCAAGGCAATACAAAAGGATTTGGATCCTCCCATTTCTACGGTGCAATGTTCTAAATAATCGCGCTACACTCTGAATTAAGAACTGATACACCTTGTTTTAATGTCATACGATCCGAAAGAATCTCCTTCATGTACCTCTTAAGAGAAGGTACCATCTTAACTGCTTCGACGAAAGGCAATCGTACATGTAACTCACTAACAAGAATCTTCAGCTTTTCGTGTTCACGTTCTTTGATCTTTTTATGGGGTCTTGATTGATAAGGAAGCTTAAGAATGTAAGGTGCGGGTGGTACATACTCTTCCTCAACCTCCTGTGCATTCTACTCTTCGCAAAAATTTGTTGCACCGACGTCAGGATAGGGATCGATCGACCCAGGGACATGGATCGTAGATCCTTGTCCCGTTGTCCAAAGACTGTATATGCCAAGGATTAATCGATCCTAGGAGAAGGATTGATCGATCCTTGTCTCTCTGTGAGTGACGAGTTTTCAACTCTTTACCACTCCTCATCGTAATGGCACCGCAGTATTCCTTCGTGTTCTTCTCTGATTTGCCTGGAATGACGCCCGATAGAGCTTTGTTGCTCACAGAAGTCTGAGCAATCAGTGTTTCCAGCAATTTCATATGAGTACTAAATGTCTCGAACTTCTCATTTAGATCACTATACATGTCCTTAAAGGATTTTATCTGATTCTCGAGGTATTGCTACAACATTTTCTTCAGCTCACTATCTTGAGAAGACGTAGAAGATTGTCCCTGGTTTTGATTTTGATACCCCGACTGATAGTTGTTGTTGAATCCTCCTAAAACCTAAGTGCTTCTGTTGATAGCCACTAATTCCGAAACCACTGCTATGATTCGTGTTCTGAAACCCGGAGTTGAAGACACTCTGATTCTGTTGGTATGGCGTGTTTTGGAATTGGTTCTGTTTGTTGAAACCTCTTTTACCAAAGCTCCCTTGACCGCTTATTTAATTCACATATGCTTGTCCACCATTCATCTCCTCAAATATGAACTCATGATACATCTGTCCCATTTTCTGCTCTTGAAGAATAGGTGCATCATTCTGTTTGCCAGCAAAGTGTACTACTTGCTGCTCTCTTTTCATTATCTCATTGAGATTTGACTGCAGATCATCAATCCTCTTTGCATCTGATGATACAACCCCATCTACCATGGTCATAATTTGATCTATGATTGGCCTCACTATTCGCCATTTTATTCACCAGCATATAAGCTTCATATATAGTCTTGGTCATGAAATTACCATTGCTCGCGGTGTCCATGACATTCTGATATTTCTCCTCAACCCCATTGTAGAAAATGTTGAGGAGATTCCAATCTGAGAACCCATGATGAGGACAATCATTAAGGTACTCCTTGAATCTTTCCCAAGCTGCATAAAAACTCTCAGAACCCAATTGGTAAAATCCAACAATCTTTTTTGGAAAGACATAGACCTCGATTTCGTGAAGAAATCCCTAAAGGAAATCAGCCTTGATCTCGTCCCATGTCTTCAAAGAATCAAGCTCCAAACTTTTGTACCATCTTGTAGCTTTGTCATTCAGAGAGAATATGAATAACCTGCATTTCGTAGCTTCAACAAATACTCTGTTGTGCTGGATAGTATTGCTGATTGTACAAATTTATCCAGATGATGCATTGGGTTCTATGATGGCAATCCACGAAACTGATTCTGATGCACTTAGTTAATGGGACCAGTCTTGATCTCAAAGTCTATTATCTCTATGGGAGGCGGACGAATCCCAGCAAGATTGTGCTTGCCAATTTGCTAAGCACCAGCATTAGAACCACCTCCAACAAGTGGATCACCTTTTGGAAGGGCACATGAAAGAGAGGATTTTGATTAACTTGAATGTTATCACCCATGTTATCACCTATTATTTCAGCGAACTCAAATTCCTCAATAACCTTCAGCAACTTCTCCTTCTTCTTTTGTCTCTCTAGACGCCCTGGTTCCAGCTCAAACTTGAGAAGGTTTGCGATTGATTGGCTTCTAGTGTGAGGCATGTTCATGCACCTGAAAGTACAAAAACAAAGAAGAAAAAGATGAGATTAAACAAAATAAAGAAAAATGCCTTAGGCATGCAATGATCATAGCTTCTAAGACGACCTATTAGTCCCCGGAAACGGCGCCAAAAAACTTGATTGCTCAGGTTTTTGCCCGAGATAACACTACAAGCACACGGAAACTACGTTGTACTGGTTCAGGATCGAATCCACCAAGACCAAAGGTAGCACCAAAAATTTCTGATTAAACAACGAGCTAAAGTGAAAAGTATGTTTTGTAAGAGATGCAGAAAATCGAAATTAAGAGGCAAAGAAAACAAGTAAAAGACAACGAGGTTGTAAATCATCAAAGAAGAGTTGGGCATTGGATATTCTCAGGGAAAAATTTTATTGTTGATTCAAATTATTGATTAGGGAACATGATTTAAACCGTCTTGAACTCAAACACTAATATAGAATCGATCTACTTCTGTGGTATCAATTCCCTATGTATTAGAAACCTCGAGACTAACTTCCATTGACTCTCGAATTCTAATCATGCATTCTAAACAAGTTTGATAGGTTTACAATTCACTTAGATATCAAATCCCATTGGCTTAAGATAAATTGTTCATTTAGGATTCTTTCAAGCATTTAATCGAACACTTTCCAGGCGTTCAACAACCTAAGATCAGAAATTAAGTGATCAAGTTAATTACATGTATTACGAACAATCCCAAATTAAGATCCAATTGATTAAATCTCTAATCATACAATTCTATGTCAACAATTCATGAATCCCTATGTGAGAACCCCAAACCCAACAAGCAAACTACTCACTCATGATCAGAGAAACAACACAAATCAAATCAAATCAGAGAGAGACATCATTGTATTGATCAAAAATAAAGAGTAAGGTTCAGAATTCTTCTCGGATTCGAAGTACGAAAGATTATTCTTCTCCCAAGGCTTACAAATCTCTTTCTTGCTCTCAAAACTCAGAAAACTGCATAATGAAACTCAAAACACGAGTTTAGGCTTTAGTTATGAAATCTGGTTCACGATAAGTTTGGTTAGGTTCTTCAAAATCGGTATGCGAAATATGGGACAGTGATCGATTGATCTTGGGACAAGGATCGATCAGTTTTTGTCCTATTCTCTAGATATTTCAACTCTTCACGAATACTTCCTTTAATGCTTGAAATTCGTCCAAAATGCGATCTTTCCGCACATCCAAACTCGATTCCTAATACATACCAAAAACCTTATTTCTCGACTAAAAACCATAATAGAAACCACTAAAATACTAACACATCAGATAGCAAAACCTACAATTTCTGGTGAAATGATTTTCCCGAGAACACCCAATGCCCAACGTTTTTCTCTTATTTATTTACACACGCGTGTTTTGTTGCTTTCTCTGTTACTTTTAAATTTAAACATCATCATTCAAATCTTCTTTTTCGCTTTAGCCTGCATTTGATCTGAAAGTTTTACGTGCAACCTTTGGTCTCTGTGGATTCGGTCCCGAACAACTACAACGTACGCATCTGCACGCTTGTAGTGTTTTCTCGGGCGAAAACCTAAGCTATAATAGATCACTCAGGGGATGATATCAACCTTAGTCTATTGTTCGTGAGGATTCGACTAAGTCATGCGGAGGAAATGCGAGTAACCAAACATCCCGTCACAAGGATTGGACGCATGCTCACTCCTTTATTTAACCACCTTTATATTGAACTTAACAAGTCAAAAAATGAAGATATTGAAGAGGAAGATATAACTAAAAACTGCTAAAAGGTGCTACCATGAATATGCATTAGGCGTTTCGCCTTATTTATTGTCCCAGAGAGGTAGTCATCTATTTGTTACTTAATGAACAAAGGAAATGGATTGCTTGTAACCTCCCGAGGCATCTTTATTGTAAAGGAACCTACCTATAAAGAAGGCCAAGAATTCGAATGGGTTTTGAACAACAACCCCAAAGAGAAAAATGAAGAGATATCTTTGGACATTCACTCCTTGGACGATTGAAGTCACCACCACACCAACAGACACCATACAAGCGACGCTTGAAGATTCATTTAAAAGGACAAGCCTCGGTCATAAATAAAAAGGAAACATCCTCTCGAGACTATGGAGGCGCTTTAAAGGAAATGCAGGAGACAATATATACGTGACTTTAAGTGAGAGTGATGAAGATTTACAAGAGAGACCGAAATACTCGACTTCTCATCGTATCGAGCCCCATTACGGAGGAAGCATGGAAAAGACCTCGTTGTCCCATCATCATCTCGGCTAAGGAGGTTTCAATGCCACACCAACAATGACTCCTCTGTCTCGTCAATTCAACACTCATACATATGAGAATCGAAAGGTACTCCTACAACAATCCATTGTCTTCGCATTGCATATTTGTTTTTAATTTTTGGTTTTGGCTTGTTCTTTATTAAAGTCACTCTCATGGCTTAGGATTCACCGGGACGGTGAAGTTTAAGTACGGGGGAGGGGCTTAAGACTAATGAGCATTTTTATTTTTTGTTCTCTTTTAAATCATCCTTGAATTATGCATTGTGAATATGCATGGTGGATAGCTATGTTTTTTGTAAATAGAAAAAATGGAAAATTTTCGGAAAACAAAAAAGACTATTAATTTTTTCAAAGCATTTCATGTAGTTTGCATTGATTTGCATCAAATTAGGTGGTTAGGTTCATATAGGAATGCATTTGCATTGGGAAAAATGATGAGAATACCTCGTAAATAGTTAGATTTTCCTAATGTTCAATGCCCACATTAAAGTGCAATGTTGCAAAGACCACTTTGAGTTTTTTGAAAACCCATGATTGGAATTGACCACGTGAAGTTCTTTTTGAATGATGAAGTAGACTATCACTTGAGTCAATTCTCATCTTAGAGGAACCTTAATGAATTTTAAAATCTAGCATATAGGCTTTGTTATACTTGACCATGGAAAAATACTAACACGTGAGCTATGTTCTTTACCGATTTTACCACCGCCTCTTAGCTCAAGTGGCTACTCTCACATTTAGAGTAGTAACCTCACCCTTGAAAACCCTTATAACTTTCCTTCAAACCCCCTAATTATTAGAATTTGAGGCCTCTTTTGGATAGTACACACACAGAAAAATCCCGAGTGAATTGAAGTTGAATGAAAAAAAGAATATTTACTTAGAGTTTGTCTCTGATGTGGGGTGAAGTTTTACCCAGTTAAAATCTAGATGCAAGTGTACAATATTCAAAGTAATATTTAGGGATCGAATCCACAAAGACTAGAGTTTCACTCTTAGGACCCATTGATTTAGGATTAAGCTAGGAATTAAATATGTAGGGGTTTGTTTTGTTTTTATTTGGTTTTTATTATTAGTTAGTTATGCAATTAAATTCTATAGCTCCTGTCCAAGTTTCATCAAAATCCATTAAGGGCTTTCGTCTTGGATGATACATCTGATGCTCTGAAATTGTCCAGAAATTGGCTTTTGATCCAATTAGCTCTATAGATCTCCAAAATGCATTGCTTGACCTTAAATGACTTAAACCACTAAAATAAAAGAAAACTACCTATAATTGCATAAATTTGCGTAAAAACACTAAGAAAACCTATTAAAATCCATAGGAAAAAGTGGTAAAATAATGAAGTTATCAACTCCTTTAGACTTAGCTTCTAGCTCGTCCTCGAGCTAAGAATACCTAGAACATAGAAGAGGTTTGAAACATAGAAACTTACCAGAACGTTCTGAAACTATTGGTAACTTTAAGTTTCGTTATCCACTAACACAATAGATAGAACCTTCAGTAATCACCAAAAGTCTAGCAACAACCCTATTTCAGCCACGATCCACTAAAGTGACCCATGATCTCCAACACCACTCCCTAGAATCTACAACGTGTGGTCTCTTCGAGGAATATTGATCTAAGAACGCATAGACTCAACTCCAACAAGATCGTAAACAATTTCAGTCCACAATCAATTCCTTTCCTCTTCCTTATTCCCTTCTAAATGCTTTTTAGATGTTAATTGCTCCCTACTTTTCTAGGGTTTCATTTTATTTTTTCTATCAGCCTCTAAGAATCGACTTTTCCATACTTTTCTAGGGTATCATTTTATTTTTTCGATCGATCTCTTTATTCTTTTCTTTTTAAGCACATTTTGATTTTTTTTCTCCGAAATTCACAATATGCATAAGCACTTTGCTTAAAAATTTTATTAAGGAAGGAATAGCGGAACCGTAGACTTAATTTTGTCAGGTCCGAAGAGGATTATGATTTAATGTATACGCAGCCCCGAAAAGCGAAAATTAAGTTCATTTAAATGTTAAGTGGCTAAGGATTACCCGAATATCAAGTGATATGGTGCATTTGTTAGCTGATCCACGTGCACTTCTCCAATCGGAAAAGCTGCAGTCATTCATTGACACTAGTCGTTAATCATGTTGTTAGTTCAAAGTTAAGCATGTTTCCATACTGATTTTGACTCAATAAAATGTTTTTGTTTTGAAAAAAATTGGATACGACTTAATAAGAAGGAAAAAGAAGCATTAGTAACAATAAAAATCCCCCAGTCTTAACTTACACCGTCCCGGTATAAAATCATGTGATGAAGGTACTGATAACAAATGTAAAAGGTACAGAATAGGATACACTTAGCTGGTTGGTCGAAATAATGGAGATGGACGACTATAAGTTATTGTTCGGTAAACTGAAATGAGGTTCAATGGACGGTTCTTCTAATCTGGGAGGAATGCTTCGGCCAAACTGAAAACCTTTTGCAAAATAGCATATTTAATGAATAAAAATGAAGTTTAAAGGCAGAAGATCATACCAAATTTGATTTAGCCAAGTTTGGTCTCTGGAAAGCTCGATTTGACTCGTTTTGGTGAGAAACATAGTTGTTTGTGATTGAGACCGTTCCAGGGCTGGTCTTTCTTGAGGATTGCCTTCTCCATATGCTAATTAATGGTGAATCTTTAGTTTGCATGCAAAATAGATAACATGTTGCTTCTCTTCCTTTCTTTGTGCCAAGACCGCTCCAACCGCAAAATCGGTAGCGTCACACATGATTTCAAAACCAAAATCCTAATTAGGAGTTTGGACTATTGGAGCCATTATCAAGGCTTCCTTGATCCTCTTGAATGCTTTCATACATTCTTCATAAAATTCAAAAGCTACTTCCTTACACAAAAGTCTCCTCTCGAAGTTTGTGTGCCCTAAGAAACTTCTTATCCCTTTAACCGTTTGTGGTGGTTCCAAATGCATTATCACCTCTATCTTTTCCTTATCCATTTCAATCCGTTTATTGGAGATTTTCTGTCCAAAGACTATTCCTTCTTGAACCGTGAAGTGACATTATTCCCAATTACCTCTAGGTTTGTCTCTTCAGGTTTCTTCAATTCCCCTGCACAAGTTATAAAGATATCCACCAAAATATTCTCCATAGACGGAGAAATTTTCCATGAAAATCTCCATACAATCCTCAATAAGACCATCATATATCGGCATCATACACCTTTGGAAAGTAGCAGGTGCATTGCACAAACAAAAGGACACTCTTCTATATGCATATATGATGTAAGTACATGTAAAGGTGGTTACTCTTGATTCCTTAGATGGATAGGTATTTGAAAGAAGTTGGAGTAGCCATCTATGAAATAATAATATGAATGATTAGCTAACAGTTTCAACATTTGGTCAATAAATCGTAATTGGAAGTGATCTTTCCTAGTAGAAGCATTTAGCTTTCTATAATCGACACACATTTTATGATCGGTTATCTTCCTAGTGGGAATCAACTCATCCATATCATTCTTAATGACCGTAACTCCTCCCTTCTTTCGCACCACATGCACAGGAAAAACACATGTACTTTCCAAAATCATATATATGATTTTGCCTCAAGTAGTTTCAAGATTAACTTTTGGACAATATCTTTTAAGTTAGGTTTGAGTCTCCTTTGGGGTTCGACAAAATTTTTGTTTTTATTTTCAATAGCAAATTGGTTTTGTTTTTCATTTAGGTTATCATTAATGATTACAGGATAAGTAGAGTTAAGACCAAGAAACCGATGTGTGCTTATTTTCCATTTTTTGTTTGCATTAAGGAGGTATATAATGCATTTTAGTGTCAAAATTCATTTAGTTTATGAATTGAGTCTAGTTTAGGCTTTTCCTACATTTTCATGCATTGTTTTCCATTTGTAGTTGAACCTTTGGAGTGGCTCTATGGGAGCTAAATGGATGGATTCAAGATGCATATTAGGCCAAAAATTAAGGGAAAGAAGAGCTAAATGCATATGGGAAAGGTGGAAGCAAAGCTGCAATCAATGGAGAAAATAATAAGCCTTGGACTGCAAATGTAAGTGACTATCGACCAGCCAGATCAATGGTGGCTTGCATGTGGCCGAAAACCACTTGTATAACACATTAATCTATCCAATTCCAGGCAACATCGACCAGCACACTCAATAGGGGCTCGCATGCATTAGATATTGGCTTGCATTCGGGCATTTTTCACTTGAGAGCAACCTCTTACACCTCCACTTGTATTAATGGCCCCTTTTAGCCTCCGAGAACATAACTCTTCATAACGTTTGATAACTTTTACCTTCTTAAAACATTTTCTTTGATGCTTTAAGCCTTTCTTTTTTACCTTTAAGATAAAGAGTCTCTCGTTTTATATTGTATCTTGAATCAAAAACCCAAATCTTATCTCTTTCTTCTCCGAGCTCGGGTTACGTTTTCTATTTCTTCTTCTCATCTCTTTTCTTTTATGATTTGTGAATACTCTCTTTATATGGATCTTGGGTGTTTGAGATTTTGCTAGATAGTATTGTAATGATGGTGTTAGGGATGGTTCATCTTTAGTTTCTAAAGGATTACGAGGTCTTAATGCTTGATTTGAAGGAATCTTGATGTGTATGATTTTCACGCCTCAGAGGTGTTCGATGAAATGCCTAGGAGAAGCTAATTCACGCTAAACCTATCTTAGCCAATGAGAATTGCTTGCTAGAGAGTTTAGTGACTATATGAACTTGTTCTTAATGATTTCTATTGATTTTTCAATTGCAATAAGTGAGATTTGAGTGATTGTATGATATATGAAATGGTTTACTATCATGAGAGTTGAGTAACCTGCCTTTGGTCTTAGAATTTTTCTTAATAGCTTGAACTAATACAATTATTACCATCTTACTATTCTCTTCAATTATATTCACCCTTGATCCATCTCTTTACTTGTCTTTGATTTTTGTTTACGATATTTAATTAATGATTGTTTCTTTTTCTTAATTTACTTTCTTGCTTTGCCTTGTCTTTCATATTTATGTTATTCATTTTGTTTTGAATTGTGTAGTATATTGCTAGGAACCAAACCCTCCTTGATTTGCTTAAGTTAAGATGAATTTTGGATTCTCAAAGCATAAACTTTTCTAGCTTGATGCGCTCCTTGTGATTCGACCCTTGAGTACTGTGGGAACCGAAATTCTCACTGTCAATGATACGTGGTTCATGGATTATCTGTAGCCAAAGATCAACAGATCGGATAGCGAGTTAGTGAATTAATGAATAAGAAATACTAAATTTATCTGCGGGATAAGATCAAACAAGATAGCGTAAGTAAAACATATGAACGAGCAGTATGCGAGATTTAGGTTAACGATATTCGAATTACGAAATGAGACAAGTTAACAATGAAAATAGATTAATACGAAACAGATTGCGAAGTGATACGAAATTAACGGTGAAAACGTAACAGGATTCGTAAAACAAAGCGAATACGAGAACGGATCTAAAGTATGCGAAAAGCGTAAACGAAGAACGATTCGGCCGACACAGTTAACAAAGAAGTTAAGGGATCTTATTCGAAATTCGTGATCGGAGCGTGTGCAAATGGTGTTAAGCCGTGGCCGCTAGAACTGTTGTCGACGATTACCTAGAACTAAGACGCAGACTCGTAACCTAGTTGAGACGCAGCTCGCTAACGAAAATGAAATAAGAACACTAGTTTTTCTAAGTGTTTTGCGGTGACGAAAAGCTCTGTGTATGAATGAATCTCTCTCACTTCGTGTCCTTTATATAGATCTTCGTGGGCTGGCTCGATTTCCTTTTCCGTCCCGATTCGTGCATATTTTCTTGCGGGAATATTCCTTTTTCACTGATTTTCCTAAATCTGTTTTAGATCCTTCCATATCTTCCCAGAACTTAACATTTTCGCGAGATCCTGACGAACCGTCATTGCAAGTGGGCCAGTTTTCGCCCGAAAATCGTAAGTGGACCGTTATCGCGGTTTGGGCCCTTTCGGGCTGTTTTGCGGCTAAGTGACCTTTACAATTTATCGCGAAAAACCGTTTCTCGCAGGAATATGCGGCAACAACTTCGTGGACTGCTAAGACCAGCCGTATAGTTTAGACTCTTTTGGTGTTTAAGTTAACTGTCGTCGTTTTATACGATTGATACGAAGTCCACAGGAAGCACGAATCCTTGCGACTATTGTCATGACGGTTTGGCGGAAACTCCTATCGAGACGAAACGACCCGAAGGAAATTATGATTGCAGAGCCATCAACAATATCACGGTAAAGTATCGTTATCCAATTCCTAGATTAGATGATATGTTAGATGAGTTGCATGGAGCTTGCTGTTTTTCAAAGATAGATCTTAGAAGTGGTTATCATCAGATTAGGATGAAACAAGGAGATGAATGGAAAACTGCATTTAAGACTAAATTAGGATTGTATGAATGGTTAGTTATGCCATTTGGTCTTACTAATGCACCTAGTACATTTATGATATTGATGAACCATGTTCTAAGAGCTTTTATCGGTCACTTTTTTGTCGTATACTTTGATGACATTTTGATTTACAGTAAAAGCATGGCTGATCATATTGAGCATTTGAGATCTGTCCTAGAAAGACTTAGAGATGAAAAGCTGTATGCGAATATGAAAAAGTGTACT
>OVAN01009451.1:0-16916 GCA_900406275.1 Anastatica hierochuntica | reverse complement strand
TCCCTTCATGCTACCGCCAATTTAATTATTCCGGTAAGTTTTTCTTTTCGGAAAACCGATTCGTAGCAGGAAATCTTGTAACTCGTGACATCGTTTAGCCTCCGTTGGTCTTTCTAGGGTAGATATGGATACACATATCCTTCCAAGGATGTGCCATCCCCTCGCCTCACCGAGGTTTTAGCTGCGGCAACCAGACTCCAAGGTATTCACTCCCCTAGCGCTAGCGCTTCCAAGGCTACTCTGACTACTCCTCCCAAAAGACCTAGAGTGGAATCACTGGTAAATCAGACGCCTGATGGGGATTCCTTCAAGGAACCCTTGCAAAATTTTACACAAAATTATACATGGACGTAAACAAAACTTTTACACAAAGAGGAACCCTTGCAAAATTACGTGCAACTCTTCAAAAAGGAGAAAGTGGTTGTCTCCAATTGCACAAAGATGGGTATCTATACAAGGATATGAAAAAATTCCCGTGCAGATTAGTGGAGGACGTACTCTCTCAGGCCCAGTCAAAAATTTAGAGGGAAGAAGACCTGGTCTCAAGGCAAAACTACGCTTCCAAGACAGAGCCCAGGGTCATGCGGACCGAAAAAGCCGTTACAGGTGGTAAGCCTTATCTGAAGCCCCCAAAAGAAGACAGAGGCAGAGCGGCTAAGAGCGGGCACTGACCTCTCTGAAGAATAAATGAAGACAGACTCGCGGTGACCACCTGGCGCGACATCTCTAACCTGACGATATAAAGAGGAGAATTGGTAGGAGTCTTGAAATAGATGGGACCCCATGTCCGGTGGCATAAAAAGATGAAGTCATCCGACAATCATAAAAACCCTAATAACTAGTGTGATTTCCATAATAATCATGGTCATAAAATGGAGGTTTGCATATCCCTCTAGATGGAAGTCAACGAACTGCTTAAAAAAGGATACCTCTTGGAGTTCCTTTCTGAAAAATCCAAATGCTTACTAAATATCCAGGACGTGACATGCATGCAGGGCGCAAGGGCCCAAACTCTCCCTCGAGACACGACCGTGTGATCAACGTAAAATCACGAAGATTAGAGATCAATGGGATCTCCCATGCAACGGAAAATAAGAGCACGAGAACCACAAAAAGTAACGCATACGTACAGGGAGCCAAGCGGCAAAGCCACATAAAGAAAATAATCACCTTTACTGCGGAAGAACAAGACAAGGTTTTGACTCCGCACAATGACGCCCTTGTTATTTTCTTAACGGTGGTGAATTGTTTGGTGAAGAGGTACTAATTGAAAATTGAAGCTCCTCTAACGTACTCTTCTTGGGGGGCCATACTCAGACTTGGGTTTAACCAAGTAAACCCTAACCAAGAAAGCCACCCCCTTTCTAGGCTTCAGTGGAGAAGTCAAGCAGACCACCATAGAAGTTACGCTTCCCGTCTACGCAGGAGGAGTACACCTCTCTACCGGATTCTCCGAGGTAGACTGCGTGTTTGCCAATAATATGATCATGGGAAGACCCTGGATACACAAGATGGGTGTCGTGTTATCGGCTTTGTATCAAGTGCTGAAATTCCTGACACCTTGGGAAATCAGAGAGATCATAGGAGATCAGGAGAATGCCAGATCATGCTATCTAACTTTTCTAAAAGGCAAGACAACCCCCCTTATAGCAATTATTGAAACCATCTCAGGCCAAGCACATTGAGGAGCCAGAGGTGGAAAAGGTGGATGAGGTACCCCTGTTACCCGGAAATCAAGAAAGGAGCCTTAAGTTAGGATCGAGTCTTCAAGAAGGCTTACGAAAAAGACTAATCGACTTCTTAAGGTCTAATTCCGACTGCTTCGCCTGGTCTCACATCGATATGTTGGGCATAGACCCAGAAGTCACAGTGCACAAGCTGTAAGTAGACCTAAATCATCTCCCAGTAAAACAGAAAGGAAGTAAATTTGCACCAGAAAGGGACTCTATCATCAACGACGAAGTCAAAAATCTACTTGTGGTTGGGTTCATCTGAGAAGTCCAATATCTAGAGTGGCTAGAAAACGTCGTCATGGTCAAAAAGAAAACGGCAAAAGGAGGGTTTGTATAGACTTCACAGACCTAAACAAATCCTGCCTAAAGGATCCAATCCCTCTGTCGTACATAAACAAACTGGTAGACGCCACGGCTGGGCATCAACTAATGAGCTTCATGGACACTTTCTTTGTGTAGAATCAGATCCTCATGCATTCGGACGATCGGGAGAAAACCTCCTTCATGACCTCGCGAGGAATATATTGCTAAAAGGTGCTGCCTTTTGGGTTGAAAAATGCTGGATCCACATACCAAAGATTGGTCAACATGATGTTTGCGGATCAAATCAATCAAATTATGGAAGTTTACATAGACGACATGCTGGTCAAGTCCCTAGAAGCAGAAGACCACATCGTCCACTTACAACAAGCTTTCTTAACACTAAGAAAGTACAATATGAAGCTCAATCCTTCGAAGTGCTTTTTGGAGGAAGTTTCGGAAAGTTCTTAGGGTACATAGTAACGTACCATGGTATTGGGGCAAATTAGAGAAATTCATGCCATTTCCTCTTCGAAAACTTCGAAGCACGTTAAGAAGTTGACGGGAAAAACGGCAACCCCGAGTACATTCACATCAAGACTCTCAAAAAAGTCTCATGCGTTCTTCAAAGATCTCAATGACACCAAGATGTTTGAATGGGACTAAAAGTGCAAAGACGCCCTGATCAAGCTCAAAGATTATCTCACCACGCTGCATCTCCTCGCCAAACCTCAGGACGGAGAACCACTCCTGTTGTACCTGACCATCTCAGAACAGGCCGTGAGTGTCGTCCTAGTTAGGGAAGAGGGAAGCAGGCAACATCCGGTCTACTACGTTAGCAAGTGTTGCGTGCACAATGAAGCTTTAAAATTTATAAGCATGTTTCCTAACAACCGCACATTCCGCAAGTGCACGAATATGCTATTGTAGTACTTAGGGGTCGAACCAAAAGGAGCAACTTACCTAACTAGATAGATTTAAGCATGGGGAATACACATTCAAGTCTAATCTAAGCAAATAAGAGAGGGTGGATTTTGTTTTTGGGTTTTCTTAATAATCTATAAATGAAGGCAAGGCGAGGTAATAAACAACTTAATTGAAAGGAATAAACTTAAATAAAGAAGGCAAGCATAAACATAAAAGTGCAAACTTGAAGTAACCAATAAACTTACATGGTAGACTATTGGGGTCAAAAAAGGCTATCTCGAAATCAACATCCAAGATCACATCTGTTGGGGACAAAAATGGTCACGACGAAATCGATGCCTAAAGAGCGTAACAGGAACGTTGTCTCTCTTTCGGGAACGAAAATCGTAAGAGGATTATCAATTACGAGGCTCTTGCCATCTAGTCGATCTCCTCTCGACCAAATCTCGAAGTTCTACGTCTAGCAAACCATAGGCAATCGCTACGCAAAGTCCAGTCACTCGCGGGCAACTAAACGCATGAATAACAAAATCTACGACTCAGACCTCCGAGAGACCTCAGTAAACGAGTCTCGGAGCGATACGAAGTCATCGTAAATGACGAATAACCGCGTCGCTTAGGAAATACGAACAACGACAAGTCTAGCTGCCTGTTGGGCGACTAGACTATCGTAAGCTCTAGTCGCCCAACTGGCGACTAGACTCGTGACAAGTATGGTCGCCTATTGGGCGACTAGACTCTAGTAAAGTCTAGTCGCCCAACGAGCGACTAGACTCGTGCAACGTCTAGTCACCCAACGACTAGACTCACGGTCTAGTCGCCCAATGACTAGACTCACGATCTAGTCGCCCGCTGGGCGACTTGACTCTCGTAAAAGTCTAGTCGCCCAACGAGCGACTAGACTCGTGCAAATTCTAGTCGCCCAACGGGAGACTAGGCTCGTGCAACATCTAATCGCTCACGGTTGACTAGTCCACGTTTTCCTGACCATCGTCTCCCTCGAATCTCGGTTCGAATGTTTCTCGTTTCGTCTCGATTGGAGTCTCCGTTGAAGTTTTGCAGAAATAATCGTAAAGACTTGCACTTCTCATGAAAAATTCGTATCGATCATATAAAACGATAACGATTAACTCGAGCACCGACGTTATCCTAACTATACGATCAATACGATATGGAATATTCACAAAAAAATGGAATATTTCCGCGGAAGGATATGCTCAAATCTAGGGTGGAAAAAGAAACGAGATCAGCTGACAAAGGCATATAAAAGAGGGGCTAAGGAGAACGAGAAAGGGGGACACATAAATTTTTTCACAATTCATACTTAGATCTTTATGTTTATTTTCGTTTTTTCTAGCGAGTTGCGTCTCAATTAGGTTTACCAGTCTTACGCTGTTAGAACTAGGATACTCGCCGACAGCTCTTGCGGCCACGGCTTACCACCTGTTGTAACGCTCAACGCAGATTCAGAATAAGATCTCTATTACTCTATTTTCTTCCGATTCTCTTTTACGTACATCTCGTCTTCTGTTTTCTTCGTACTTTTGCTCTATTGTTGTTTGGCTTAGCAGAAATTCGGGACCTCAAGGAAAGTTATAGTTTCCTGGCTTTCTACTAAATACGATTATCGACAATGCTAATTTCGGTTCCCACATAGACCATGGGTAGTAGTGATAGCTCAGGATTTCGCCCGAGAAAACACTGCAAGCGCATAGAAGTACGTTGTAGTGGTTCGGGATCAATTCCACAGAGACCAAAGGTAACAGGAAGAATGTCAGATAAAACAGCGAGCTAAAGCGAAAAAATTTTCTTTTAAAAGGATGCAAATATCGAAATTTAGAAGGCAAAGTAGGCAAGCAACCAATGTCGGGATTGTAATTTAATCAAAAAAGTGTTGGACATTGGGTATTCTCAGGGAAACAATTCGTTGTTGATTTAAATTATAGATTAGGGAACAAGTTTTAAACCGTCTTGAACTCAAACACTAATATAGAATTGATTTACTTCTGTAGTATCAATTCTCTATGTATTAGAAACCTCGAGACTAACTTCCATTGACTCTCGATTTCTAATAATGCATTCTAAGTAAGTTTGTTAGGTTCACAATTCACTTAAGCATCAACTTCCATTGGCTTAAGAAGAATTGCTCATTTAGGATTCTTTCAGGCATTTAAACAAACACTTTCCAAGTGTTAAATTACGTAAGATCAGAAACTAAGTGGCCAGTTCAATTTCATGCATTACGAACAATCTTAGATGAAGATCCAATTGATTAAATCCCTAATCATACAATTCTATATCAACAAATCATGAATCCCTATGTGAGAACCCTAAATCCAACGAATAGACTACTCACTCATGATAATCGCATAAACACAGATCAAAACAAAGAGAGACTTGATTGTGTTTAACAAAAATAAAGAGTAAGGGTTCATAAAGCTTCTCAAATTCGAAGTACAGAAGATGCTTCTTCTCCCTAAGTTACAAATCTCTCTATTGCTCTCAAAAACTTAGAAAAAGTGCATAATGAAACAGGAAACTCGAGCCTAGGTCTTAGTAATAAAATCCGGTTCAAAATAAGTTCGATCTGGTTCTTCGTAAAATCGGTCAACAAAACAAGACAGGGATCGTTCGATCCATAAAAGAGGATCGATCGATCCTTGTCCATTTTCCTGGGCATTTCAGCTTTTCACAGACACTTTCTTCGATGCTTAAAATCCATCCAAGCTCAATTCCTGTAAAACAACAAAGAACATAAATTCGCGCCAAAAATATCCGAATACATACTAGAAACCATAATTCTCGAGTAAAATCCGTAATAAAACCTACTAAAATACTAACTTATCAAGTTGTAATAGATTCACTTAGCAAGACAGTAAAATAGGTGTTAGATCAAGATATTAAGTACAAATCCACGACCAAAGACATTACTAGCGTAATCCACTCTCATGGCAATAGGCCATTTCTTTATCAATCGCATTCACTCAGCTCTCGCTTGTTGCGAATGATAAATCGATTCGAAATCATTAACATCAAGCCCATATAGTAACTAATCAACCTAGCAAACAAATCTCATTGGCTAGATTGAAATAGAAAGTATTTGGTTCCTCTAGATATTTCATCGAACACCTCTGCAGTGTGAAGTGCATACAAGTCTAGATCTTAGTTAACTACTCTAAAATCTAGCATTAAGCTCACCACATCCTTTGGAAACCTAAGATTAGCTATCCCTAACACCAATTTTACAATCCTAGCTAAGAGATCTCAACATCCATAGATCCATCAAAAGAATCTACTCACACATGCTAAACAGAAAGAAAAGAAATGAAGAAATAGAAAGCATAATCATAGATACAGTTGGGTTTTTGATCCAAGATACAAAATAGAAAGAGAGACTCTTGATCTTAAACATCAAGAGAAAAGTCACCAAAAAATTCAAACTTTGTCAAAGAAAATAGTAGGAGAAGAGTTGTATACATAAAATTAGGTTTAGGGGGTATTTATAGGTGAAAGGAGGGTAATTTTCGCGTTTGTGCGTGCCACTATCGACCCTGTGCATGTTGCTATCGACCACCTGATCGATAGTGGCATGCATTAGGAAGCAAGATACCTTCTTTTCTTATATGAACCCTGTGCATGTGGCTATCGACCACGTGGACTATTGGTCCCATGCATGCCACTATCGACCAGGATGACCGATAGCCACATGCGTCTGGCAGTTTTTTCTACTTCTTTGCCTCTTTGATAGCCTCCTTGCATCCACCTTTCCCCTATGATTTTGGCTCTTGATTCCCCTTGTTTATTCATCACTTAGTGCTCTAGAATCCATCTTCTTAAGATCTCTAATTGATCACCAAGAGGTTGTACCTACAAATGCAAGAAAATGTAAGCATTTTCAACTAACTCTAAGACTAGACTCTAGACCCAAACCATATGGATTATAAGGCTAAAATGCAATATATACGACCTAAAAGTGGAAGAAAATAAACTAAAATGCATATTAATATGCATGAATATATTTACATATCAACTCCCCCGGACTTTTCCTTTGCTTGTCCTCAAGCAAACAACAAAGCCAAAACCGGAAGCGAGGTTTGAAAGCGGGAACTCAAAACCAAGATAGAATAAGTCATGCCTTATTCCCAATGTCCGAAAGACAAGTATAATGGTGCAAAGATCATTTAAAAGCCTAAATATGTACTTCTGAATGATCATCACAAAACTAACTCTTAAAATCTAAGCTAAGCATCCATAAACAATCCCATTGCCAATTCCTTTTTACATTCAATGAAGATTAGGCGTGAATTCTTAATTATGGGAAATGCATCTCATCCATTCGGTTTGGAGTTTTAAAGAAAGGGTCTATGTACAAAGAAGTGTAAAGAGAAGAGGGTTCACTCGATTTTGTAGTGGTTTCTCTCAAAAAGTAGTGCATGACAATAAGCAAAAGCAAGGTGGTTGCCGAACAATTTACGCATACAACACATTTACTTTCTCTAAATATTCCCACCCATTGCTTCCTAAGGATCTAGACACTTACTTGATATATTTCCGATCCTAGAACTAGAAACCACAAACCTTTTATTCAACAAAACTCACTAATTCTTTTTTATTTTGGCAGATAACTTAAGATTCTTAAACATTTTACTTCTTAGCTACTAACCTTCTTTGGATTTTAAGAGCCATTATTCTAATCTATTTTTTTTCTTTCTTTTCTGTTCATTTCAAGGGTGGACTCTCTAAACTTTTAGTTTCTAAGGTTAGAGCTTAAACTTAATTCTAATCTCTAGTGTCTTTTTTTCTTTCACTTCTTTCTTTCTTTCTTTCTTTCATTTTTTCGATTTTTCTCCCTTCTTTTTCTTTCTTTTATTCAAAAAACCTAGGATCATATCTACAATAAGGAACCCTTACTTGACTCTATATTTACACAAACCATTCACAAGACTTAATCAAGCACAAAACACTAAGGATCTTCCCCTCCTAAGACTCTAGTTAACCTTAAAGTGAGGCTAACTCCAAAGAAGTATCCTCTTTGTCATTCAACCTCAATTCACTCGGGTTTTCGTCCGTGTGTGCACTTTCCAAAAGAGGCCTCACATATTGAAATATTAGGGGGTTTTGAAGGAAATTTTTAAGGTTTTCAAGGATTGGTCACTATTCTAAAGAGGAGAGTAGACATTTGAGCTAAGAAAGGGTGGTAAAAATAGGTAGAACATAGCTCAAATGTTAGTTTTTTTACTATGGTCAAGTATAGCAAAGCCCATAAGTAAGATTTTAACATTCAATTAATTCCATCTTAGGTAAAAATTTACATAAAATGACCATCTACTTCAACTTTCACAAAAGATCATCGAACGGTAAATTCCTATCAATGATTTTCTAAAGACTAAAGTGCTTTATGCAACATTATACTTCTAGTGAGGGTATTGGTCATTAAGCAAAACTTAGCTACCTAAGAGGCAATTATATCATTGTTTTCTATGCAAAATGCAATCCTATATGCTCTTATCAATCTAAGTATGTACAAATGATGCAAACTATATGCAATGCTTTAAAAACATTGGAAATCTTTTTTGATTTTTGAAAATTTTTAAAATTGTTTTGGTTTTTTGAAAAACGTAGATATTAACAATGCAAGACTCAAAGATACAAAAAATTAAAACATCAAAACGAAAAACGACATTAGTACCAAGGCTCCTTCCCTGGACTTAAATTTCACCATCCTGTTGAATCATAAGCTGTGAGATTGACCTTAAAAACAAATAAAAGAAATCAAAAATATGAAATGGTATTCATAATGATTGTGGAAAGTACCTCTTTCATCTAAGTTGAGCTTAGTTTGTTGGTTCCTCCTCTCTTCCTTGTGCACGTGTAGGTCTTAATGTTGGGTTTGTTTCTCGTTTCCCTCTCAAGATTACCATAGAAGTTAGTGCCTCTACGTCCATTGGTGTGTTGGCTTGAGCTACACTTCCTTCTGTCGCACCACTCGCCATTTCTTCGTGTTTTGTTTGGGGAGGTATCCTGACCATTTGGCTCTTCAAGTCTTCAAGGTTGCGGTTCACTTTCTCCTCAAATAGCCTTCGTTCCTTTTGAAGAGCCTTGAATAGTTCTTTCTCGCGCTTGGTCTTTGGAACAAATTGAAGTGGGTTAGTGGCGGCACTTTTTCCTTCCCCACTTGAATCCCCACGAACTCGGACCATTCTCATCTCCTTCGAAGTTTCTTTTTCATCCTATTTTCCCAAATGCACGAAGATGACATTGTCCAACGCTCCAAGGTTTGTTAGCTCGTCGCAAGGGAGAACCAAAAACATATTTTCCCGGTTTTTAAATCGTCGAAGAGGTAATCGATCTCCTTGGTGGTCTTATTAACCCGGACGAAACGATAAGAGATGAGGTCTTGGAGTTCAATGTAATCTCGTTCCGGATTCTCCACGCCTAATGGGACTTGAGCTCTCTTTAACAGTGGTGTTAGGAATCCTCCAAAATAGATGATTGGCACATTCGTTTCCGTAACCCATTTCCCTTGGAACTAGCCATATGCTTTAGGAAGAGTACCACAATGATTATGTTTTTTCCAAAGTCATCATCTTTCATATACTCATTCAATCCCACCAAGTCTTCCTTAAGTCCCCAGAAAAGAAGAAACACAGCATTCCTTGTCGCTCCTCCATTTTTGGCCCTTGCAAAAATTGTGTTGGCCAATAAGCTTTGAGTGTATCTAGTCATCGGGTTTCTTATCTTAGTCGACTTTGGGATCTCGTTCGTAAATGGACCATTGGAAATTAAATTCCAAAACGCATCAATTCCGTTCCAATAAGGGTAAGTAGCTTAACCCGCAAGGGGTAAGTTGTTTGTCTTGCATACTTCACAGATGCTCATAGAATACTCCTTATCTCTTATCTTGAAGTTGAGATATCCCCATATTCTCTTGGTCGACTTGTTGAATGAAACACGAGCTTCATACTAGCAAGAATATCATTCACCTCATGCTCATATGATGGCTAATCCATGTCCACCAAACAATGAAGGTACATGTTTTCATGGAGATAGCATACTTCCTCATAAAGTCCATGCTTTTGAAATATTCTTTTGTCCAAGAATTTTGTTGGCTTTGTGTCCACTCCCTCAAATTTCTTTCGTTCCTACTTCTCTTCTTCACTCCAAGTTGCATTATTGATTTCCAAAGGAGGAGGAACAAGAGCTGTCACTAAAGGACGACTCACGAGTGTTGGTTTTTTCTATGGAGCGTCATTTGTCATTGAAGCTCTTCTTCAATTAGTGGCCTATTTTGAAGTGGAAGCTTGCTTTGATTTTTCCTTTTGTGTTCTTGCTCCCATTTTGCCTCTTATGTTTGGTGCCATTGTGATGGTAAACAAATTTGATCCCTATATCGAAATTTTTATATGTAAGTTTCAAGAATTTCATGAATGTAAAAACTTGAATCTAAGAAGGTTCTAATGTTAAAAATCGTTCTTAAGGCATCATGGAAGATGATACTAATAAAAGAATTGACTCATGACACCAAAGATTCAAGGAATTACAAATTTTCAAAATTTGAAAACCAATCCCGTCACTAATCCATTACCACTTAATAAAATGGTCATAACTTCGTTTTTACTCAAGGGAATTGCAAAACTCTTGTTGGGAAATTTATATCTCCATAGACTATCATTTGAAACCATTAAATCACCAAATACCTAAAATTTTCAATAGCGTTATCACCACCATTCAAGAACATCCAAGAACACGCAATTTCAAACTCTTGCAATTAAGCACTAAATCTTCTAAACTAAGTCTTGGATCCTCATTCCCAAGCATTCTCTAAGATATTCTAACCATAAACAAACATTACTCAAGCTTAGAACTTTCAAAATCAAGAATTTAAATTTCAAAGATGGTTTTCACCTTTCTTGAAATTTTGAGAGTTAGAGTTCATACCTTTGTAACTTTGATGAGGAATGCAAGGAATATGTCTAAGAAGTAACTAGAGTAAGAGCTTGCAATTTTCGTAAATTTGGTTGATAATTTTTTCGATTTCCTTATAGAAAATGAGGAAAAATTTTCTTGGAAAACTTTTGAAGAGAGAGAATGTAAGTTACAAATGGAGAAGAAGCTCATTAAACATGTGTTTATTAAACTATTGCAAAATACTCTCCTTTATCTTCACTTTTCACAATTTGGCCCAACATTAACAAACTTGTAGATTTTTGCTTGTAATTTCTCCAGGGATCCCTTTCATATCACTTTCGTTTATCTTCATTCTCCTACAAATCAGAACCATCAAATATGTTTCAAAGACATAACGAGATAAATTTAATGTTAAAATTTTAAAAATGATTATTTATATGACAAAGTGATTTTTCTTGGGAATGCCTCCCAAGGGCGCTTGTTTATAGTCCTTAGCATGACTTTGAAGCGACCTATGTCGATTGTGCATTATGAAGAACGATAACACTCACTTCTTCTATCATTGTATACGCTAGGTAAGGCTTACATGTTGCCAATTTACCTTGAATTCTTCTCTGGAATGGTTCTTCAAAGTGATCGAACCATATGGCATCACTTCTTCAACAACAAATGGACCCGACCATTTCGACTTTAACTTCCCCGGGAAGAGATTATACCGAGAGTTGAACAGTAAAGCCTTATCCCCTTTCTTAAATTCTCTCCTTTGATCATTGATAAGGCTAACAAGGAAGAAGTTTTCAAGGAAGCTAAAAAGGATGAAAGCTTCAAAGAAGAAGAGAAACCCAATGTCTCAAGGAAAGAGACTTTGAGAAAAAGGAAAAGATTCCTAGGAATAGAGGAGAAGAGGTCAGTGAGAAAGACTTCCCCATTTTGAGTCTTTTAGTTCTTAGGTCCACACTCCCATACCCTTAACGTTTCAAAAAGCAAACCTTGAGTTGCATTACAAAAAACTCAAAAAGAAAGAACTTTTGGACATTCCCAAGGAATGGGAAGAAGAAGCTAAGACAAGTGAAATTGTCAAGAAGAAGTTGGAAAAGGCCATTTCTCAACGACATAAAGTTGAGAAGATCATGAGGGATAATGGTATCCCGAACACTAGAGCCACTGAAAAGACTCTAGAGAAGAGTGATGATGAGGGAAGGTTTCTAATTCCATGTGATCTTAAGGATTACCATTTCGAGGATGCTTTGGCAGACACCAGTGCTAGTTTTAATGTCATCTCACTAGACCGTGTAAAAGAACTTGGATTTCGATACAAGATCAAGAGAAGAGCGGATCCCATATTACTACGCGATGCATCTAAAAAGACTCCTATGAGAAGACTAGAGAACACTGAGCTAAGGGTCAACAACACACGTGTTAAGTGTGACTTCGTGGTTGTGGATATTGAGTCCAACCAAGACAAATTCCCATTGATTTTAGGAACGCCATTCCTCCTTACTACTAGAGCTTGAATTGACTTTGATATTAAATGGCTCATTTTAAAAAGAGTTGATGAATGAGTTTCCTATCCAATGCTTAAAACAACAGAGACAATGCTTTTTGTTGTACGATTTACCTAAGGGAACCAAAGAAAAATGGTAGAATACGAGAATAAAAATTCTATGAGAGCTTGAAGAAGGATGGAGTTTGGGATCTGTTTCATGAGGAAGACCTCAAGGGAGATGTGCCCCCATGAAGATTTGGGCATGATAAAGGATAAAATCAACACTCAAGGGTAAACCCTCAAGGCTAGCTACACTCCCCATTTCCATAAATGCAAAGGAGTGAAAAACTTCAACAAGATTAAGAAATGGGTGATACGGAAGTCTCCAAGAGGACCTAACCATGAAGAGGGGGTCCTTAATGTCACCATCTAAAGGAAAGAAGAACGGTCAAGCTAATGACCTTAAAAAGCGCACTTGAGAGGCAATCTCATGCATATTCTTTGTAAACATTTCTTTTTAAGTCTTTAATCTTTCATGCTTTTAATTTCAATAATGATGATTATGTCTTGGAAAAACCTTGTTCCAAAGACATTCTTTTGCTCTAAGCTTAGGTGCCAAGGGAGAACTAATCGAAGCAAGGATCAAAGCCAAAATGGAGTAATGGAAGAACATCTCCAACAGGTCACTATGACTTAGCACTTAAGGGCATTCCACTGGCTAAGGTAAGTTCTCTTAAATTCTAGTATTTCACTTGCATTTCACCACTTAAAAGGATTTCAAGAGTGATTTCGCAAAAGCTTGATTTGAGAAAACTAAACCATTTTTGATCCAACTTCAAACCTTTGGTCCTAACTTTCACAAATTCACCCAACAACGAGAAATCAGGCACTCAGGACCGTGTCTAAACCACCTACAATGTTCAATCCTACCTAAGCAATTAGAAGGATCATGTCTACCCTATTCTCTCTATTGTTTTTACACATGTGTGCATATAAGATGAAAAAGAAATGCATAGAGAATCAAGGAGATAAGGTAAGGGTGTGGTGCCAGACTAAAGATGAGTCTGGTCACTCAGGATTACCGAAAAGGATGGTATAAAAATGGGGATGTAATCCTGAATGATGGGGTTTGATTCCTGATTTTAAAGTTCCTGGATCAAAGCATTTAAAGTTCATTAGTAAGCCAAATTAGATAGATTTAAAACATTTTAGGCAAAAGTCTGAGTTCCAGAGATTTTTTGGTGGGGAGTTTTGGCATGAGTACTCTGGTTTGCCTGCGCTAATAGTCCAAGTAAATGGTCAATGAACATATAAAATAAAGTACAATGCGCAGAGATAATAATCTAAACTAATCATGAAGTAAAAACAAATCCACAAACTGACTCGATAAAAGACTTAAAAAATGACTCAAACAACACCAAAAGAAAAAGAAAAATACATCAATAACCTCCCCCCAGACTTATCTCACATNGTCAATGAACATATAAAATAAAGTACAATGCGCAGAGATAATAATCTAAACTAATCATGAAGTAAAAACAAATCCACAAACTGACTCGATAAAAGACTTAAAAAATGACTCAAACAACACCAAAAGAAAAAGAAAAATACATCAATAACCTCCCCCCAGACTTATCTCACATCGTCTCGGTGTGAAACAAATCCAAGGAAAGGGTAAGTAGCAAATAAAAATGAAAAGAAAATGAAAAGAAACAGGAAAAAGCAAACTTACCTGAAATCATGTAAAATAGCCACGTAAATAGACAAGGATCAACCGATCCCTGTCCGTCTGTCTGCCAATCTTTTTCTGCAATTCAAAGGCTAAAAACACGAAAAATGTAAAAAGCACTAAAAATCAAAAGCACACAAACCAAAACACTACAAAACTAACTGAAATGAAAAAGGAAGATACCTAGTGGGTTGCCTCCCACTTAGCGCTTGTTTAAAGTCACGACCTTGACTGTAGTGGCGATGGATCAGTCTGGAATGGCCTTGGAACTCGCCCCAAAGCAAGCTCCATCAGCGAAAATCTTCAGCTCAAGGATGCTACTCATCGCTTTCTTCACAGCAGCTGCGCCTTTCTCTTTAAACTCAGGTGTAATGATGGCTCTGACCTTGGAGAAAGGTCTGATTCTACCTTTACGCTTCACTTTGTACTCAATAGCGCTTCCATCGCATTTAAGAGGTATCAAAGTCAACTCTGAACTCTCTTTAGTATTTTTAGTATTGTGTTCCTTCTACTTTGCTTTCTTTTTGGTCTTGGGTTTTCTTATTATAGAACGAACGTCTCCATCCAGGATTTATTTGACGTCATTCTTCTCAGAAACAACCAAAGTTTCTGTAGTCAACAGACCATTCTCTTCGTCAATCTGACATGAGGATATCTGAAAAGACTCCTCGGTGTGAGGTTCCTCTACACCCTCCTCAACACCTCAGTCAATGTGTCAACCCAAAATGTTTGCCCATCTATGGTAGGCTTCTTGGTTGACTTCTCGAGATTGAAACGCACATCTAGCTTACCCAATTGCAGATCAATCTGACAATTTTGAACATCAATCATCGTTCTAGTAGTAGATAATAATGATCTACCCAAGATGATAGGATCCTTGGGTTCTTCATCAAGCTCCAAGACTACGAAATCAGTGTATACATAGCCTTTACCAACACCAACATGAATGTTATCGAGAATGCCTATTGGCTTGCGAACTGATCTATCTGCAAGTATCAAAGACACCTTCGTGGGCTTATAGTTCACCAAGTTCAGCCTCTGCGAGACAGACAGTGGCATCAAACTAACGCCAGAGCCCAAATCACACAGAAATCTCTCGAACGTAAGAGATCCAATCCTGCAAGGTAGAACAAAAGGACCTGGATATTCGCGTTTCTCCGGTGTGATGTTCTGAAAAACTGCGCTACACTCCGCAGTAAGAACTGATACACCTTGGTCCAGGGTCATACGATCTGTGAGAATCTCCTTCATGTACCTTTTAGAAGATGGTACCATCTTAATTGCCTCAACGAAAGGCAATCGCACATGTAATTCACCAACGGGATTCTTAAATTTCTCATACTTGCATTCCTTGATCTTTTGACGGGGACTGGAAGGATATGGAGGCTTGGAAACATAGGGTGGGGGTGGTACATACTCATCCTCAACCTCTTGTGCCTTCGTCTCATCGCTAGAATTCGATACCTTCCCGTCAGGACAGGGATCGATCGATATAGGGACAGGGATCGATCGATCCTGTCTTTTTCCCCAGAATCAGATATCCTCCTTTCAGGATAGGGATCGATCGATCTGGAGACAGGGATTGATCGATCCTTGTCTTGTTTTCTAGATCGATCGATCGCTTCAGGCAATTGGTCAATCACAAAACTTCGTAAATTACTATGGGCTTCTGGGACATGGATCGACCGATCCAAGGGTAGGGATCGACCGATCTATGTCCCAGACAAACTTTTAGTCGTTTTTTCGCTCTGAATCGTGATAGCATTGCAAAATTCCGTCAGATTCTTCTCCGGTTTTCCTGGAATAACACCTGGAGGAGCTCTATTGCTCGAAAAAGTCTGAGCAATTTGTGTTTCCAACATCTTCATTCGAACACTCAAGGCCTCAAACTTCCCATTGAGGTCACTGTACACGCCATCGATTTTCTGATTGATCTCCGCAACAGACTTAGTCTTATTTTCCAGCACTTGGTGGATAATTTTTTCAGATCACTATCTTCAGAAGACGCAGAAGACTATCCTTGGTTCTGATTCCGATATCCAAACTGATAGTTGTTCTTGAATCCTCCTGAACCAAACTGCTTTTGCTGATAGCCACTGTTCCCGAAGCCATTGTTCTGAATTTCGTCTAAAATCCAGAGTTGAAGATACTCTGATTCTGATTGTACGGCTTGTTCTGGAACTGATTCTACTGATTGAAACTTCTATTACCAAAGTTTCCCTAACCACCAATGTAATTCACATCTGCCAGCTCCTCAGACATGTATTCCTGGTACATCAGTCCCATTTTCTGCTCTTGAAGCACAGGTGCTTCATTCTACTCACCAACAAAGTGCACACTCTGCTGATCTCTCCTCATTAGCTAATTGAGCTTTGACTGCAGATCATCAATTCTCTTTGCATCAGATGACACAACTCCTCTACCACGCTCATAGTCTGATATGGGATTAGCTTGACTATTCGCCATGTTATTCACCAACTCATAAGCTTCTTGCACAGTCTTGGTACTGAAATCCCCATTACTAGCAGTGTCCATCGGGTTCTGGTACTTCTCCTCAACTCCATTGTTGAAAATGTTGAGGAGATTCCAATCTATGAACCCATGATGAGGACAATCATTCAGATACTCTCTGAATCTCTCCCAAGCTGCATGAAAACTCTCAACATTCAATTGGCGAAATCCTGCAATCTTGTTTCTCACAGACATAGGCGACGATTTCGTGAAGAAAATACCCGTGGAAGGCAGCCTTGATCTCGTCCCAAGTACTAAGAGAGTTACACTGTAGGCTATTGTACCATCTTGTAGCTTTGTCATTTAGAGAGAAAGTGAACAA
>OVAN01009450.1:0-16916 GCA_900406275.1 Anastatica hierochuntica | reverse complement strand
TGCATTTATGACGCCGGTAGCGCGCTTTACGCTTTCCCCCGATAGCTTTTGTTCAGTCTTCCTCGGGACTTGGTCTAGGTGTCAGACTGGCGTGTTATAGCTAGCTGACCTGTCCCATCTGTGTCAGGTCAACGCTGCCTTCATCAGACTAGCTGAAGGGCTAGTTTGGCGAGTTATTGTATTGTCACCCCGATGTTTCTTGTTCGGAGTGACTATATCCTCGGGTTGTGCTTGCTATCCCGGATCTGCCTGTGTTGACTTCGGGCTGTCTTCCCGGGGTGCAGCCCGAAAATCTCGGTGGGCCTTCCCGGGCTTCTAAATGGGCCACCGGTATTGGGTACTTCTTTGGAAATGGGTATAGCACTGATGAGGGTGTCAAGCCCACCTCTAACAGGAATCTACGAGCTCTGAACCTTATCAAAAAAAAAAAAAAATGAACCCATAATAGGATAGTGTGTGGAGGCTAGATAAGTCCGTTTACTTAATCAAAGTAATTAGCCAAAAAAATGAAGTAATTAAATCTGTTTCTTGTTATAAAAATAGTGGAACCTGGTGTGATATTGACTAAACACAAACTTCCAAATTATATCCCTCTAAAAATTAAAAGAATTTAGTTTTTATTTCCCCTTCAATTTTAAAGAAAGGAAAATGATTAATTTCTTAAGAAAAATTAAAAATATTAAATACGGTCGTCTCTTATCTTTTACCACCCAAAGACCAGCGAAAAACAAAAGATGTCGTCGTCGACCAATATTTCACCTGACTCCGAAATTAACTTGAAGCCCTTTAATGCTCATCCTTCAGACAACAACAAGACCTGCGACGATTCCTCTGTTACGACTCAATACGATGATCTTGTCCATAACTCTTCCCTCTTCTGGGAAAAGCTCAGAGCTTTGCCTGTTTTTTCCAGCAAAATTTTCAAGTAAGTGAGTTTCTTCACAGTTTCTTTGAGGGTTTTTGATTATCAAAGAAAAACCCTAAACTCTGTTTCGTTTCTGGGTTTTAATCTATTAGAGATTCTTTAGGGTTGTGTTGATTTAAGGGCTGATGTTTTGTTTAGTAAGATGGAAGCAGAAGCATTAGGTTTTGTGCTTAGTGAAATGTTGAAAAATTATACTTAGGGTTTAATGGAATCTGGATTTGTCATCTTCGTTACCTGTTTATAGATTCTTTGAAAACTATCTAGTTCATAAGGAAAAACCTAATCAAATTGGATTTGAAATTATTTTAAATCTCGCGACCTTGTAATTTGAAGTTATCAACAAGTTTAGGAGAGGAGGCTCTTATGTGTTGATTTGTCTTTTTTATTTTGGATCAATTTGGATTTGAATACATTTTATATGTCTATGTAAAGGGTTCCTACAGTAGGAGGAAACACTCTTGATCTACATCGGCTTTTCATCGAGGTTACATCTCGAGGTGGCATCGAAAAGGTAGGAGTTCATTAGTGTCCATAACTCATTACTGTTTGGAGGATTTTTTCATCCCATTGTAGATTGAAATTTCCCCTCTTCCTAACTCTTCTTAGGTGATTAAGGATCGGAAATGGAGAGAAGTGATTGGTTCGTTCAATTTTCCGACAACGATAACAAGTGCATCATTTGTCTTAAGGAAATATTATCTCAAGTTTCTGTATCAAATGGAACATGTGTATTACCTTCGAAAACCAGTTTCTTCAATCCAATCAACAGGTCTATTTCAACGCTTAAACTCTTGTCTTTTTATTTAACACTGTGACATGCCTGAAGTAAGCCGAAATTCTCTTGCTTTCCTAGATGAAGCAATGAAGAGCCTTGTCGACATACCACCAAATCCCGAGGAAGGTATTAGAAATGTTCCTCTTAACTATATGGAAGATGTTCTTTTAACGTGTTTGAGTGTCTTTGAATTGTCACTGCGTATGTCTGGGATTTACTTGCAGGCGGTGATGAACGGCAAGTTGGGTGTTCGGTTCACGGATTCATTGACGGGAAGTTTGATAATGGATATCTAGTAACGATGAAAATGGGGTCTGAAGAGCTGAAAGGTGTGCTTTACCACATTCCTCAAACCCGACAAACCATAGAAACACCTTCAGCCATAGGACTGACATCACAACGCCGACATAAGAAGAGATCAAAGTCGTCTCAAGTTGATTCTCAGAAGCCCAAATGCCACAGGAGTGGCTACAATTTCTTCTTCGCCGAGCAGTACGCTAAGCTTAAACCTGAGTACCATGGTCAAGAACGAAGCATCACCAAGCAAATAGGACACATGTGGAGCAATCTCACTGAATCTGAGAAACAAGTAAACCAATCATATCGTCAAATCCTCGTTTCTATTTAAACCCTCGTGTTTGATTACGATGTTTTTACAGGTTTATCAAGACAAAGGAGTTCAAGATGTAGCCAGATACAAAACCGAAATGTCGGAATATAAATCTTCACATGAGTCGGAAGCTGCTGCTGCTGCGGCAGCCACAACGGCGCAGTAGTTTTTCTTTCCTTTTGTTGTCTTTCTCAGTTCTCTTTGTAACATTTGTGATAGAACTATGTGTTATCGAATTATATATCGGACAAGAGATAGAATTGAGTTTAGTCAAAAGCAACTCCACATTCCAGACTCAGAACTAACTCAAAAGGATCGATCTTGATGATACTCAAGTTCCTACAACAACCACAAATACAAGAAAAGAAGAAGAGAGACACAAGCCCACCAAAACAGAACGTTACTGATCCCTGAATCCAAGCTGCAGCATTACTACCAAGTCCTAATATGGTCCGTGCCACTACTTAACCAGCCTTTCTTCTCTTGAACCGCGCTTCAACAACACACCAGCCGGATACGGCGGATACTAACTGCTAGCATTTGCACAACACATTATTCACACCTTTACGAGATCCATTATATCTATGCTTTGTTCTGTCGTGTGTTTACTGTATGAGCTCTCTTTTTTATTCTTTGGATTGGGTTGTGTATACTCTCTCTTCTTGCTTAAAGAAAAGAATCAAGGTAGGAATAGTTCCTGCGCCGACCATACTCAAGGAGGCTACCGTAAGTACGATCCCATACCCCAATGAAGAGCGCCTCCGTGTCAGGACTGAAAGCTATTCCAGAGATCTCCCCAAAGAAGTCTATTTCCTGCTCTGTTTCATACCCGTTTGAGACGTCATAGACATGGACAAAGTCGGCCGGTTCAGCCATTGCCATGTACTTCCCATCAGACGTGTAACGTATTGACCTGATTGCTCCAAGGTTACCCTTCAAGACAGCAACAGATTGAGATAGGTTACGCATATCCCATACACGGCAGGTCTTGTCCTGGTTTCCAGTTGAGAAAGTGACTCCGTCTGGATGCCACGCCGAGGCAAAGGAATAGTCCAAATGTCCTGATAGTGTTTCCAACGTCTGTGCAAGTATTTCCAAAATTTTGGCATTACAAACCGTGCGCGCGGTAACAAACAATTTGTCTAATTTCCAAACTTTATGTTCATGACCGCGAATATGTACCTTTCCCGTGTTGGGGTCTACTATAAGGCCCTCTGGGTTGTCACCAACAATAGCCAGTAATTTACCATTAGGACTCAACGATGCATGCTGTACCAACAAATGGAAAACAAAAAATCATACCAACTTTGTTAGATGATTCAAAGCACGTGTACATTTATCACTCGCATTTGATAAACTAGAGAATAAGAGCCTAATTGAGACTCAGATTATTTGCTGTAAGTGTAAAATATCAGAGTAATGCTAAAACAAAAGCAAACCAAGAAGGCAGTAAGGACTTTACATTCACTGGCCACGGAAAACGAAAATGCTCAACAAGCTGGTATCTTTCCATGTCAAAATCTCTAACTCCACAGTCATTATTCGAGGCAGTAAAGTGAAGAGCACCACTGTAAACAGAAGACAAAATTTGAGTTAGAAGCAGTAACTCTTAACAATTTTATGTGGCACCTTCAGCAAAAGACAAGCAAACCTGGGTTTGTTGTAGATCTCAATAGCATTAGTAATAGCATTATCATCGTAAGTCGTACGAGAGCAAAAGCTGACGCCAGGTCTGTCAAGATGCTGAACCAATGTGGAGAGTGGAAACAGATAAATCTCATCAGCGAGAATGCACGTAGCTAACGTGTCTAATCCCTGACCAATAAATCTACACTAACCTTGCAAATAAGTTCTCCTTGAAATCCACCAGCAACTAAGAAGTCGTCTTTAACTGCAAGTGTACTCACTTGAGTCTGCGTAAATCCTTCCAGCAAACTTCCAGGATGTTTCTTAATGCACCAACAAGAAAAATAAAGAAAATTCAGAATCACATAATAATTATATAGTTACCTTTAAGTAGAATTTTAAATTCTAGCAGAAATCGAACCTCGGAAGGTGCAACATGACCGCGAACATTGAGAACTTCCTTCTTTCCGGATGTTAGAGAAGAATAATGTGTTAGCAGGAAATTTGACATAAGATATACATCGTGCTTGGAAGTTGCCCACACCAGATTCCTCAGCTACGAAAACCCATAAAGATTCTTGATCAGATGGAAATTTTTAGTAGTAGATATAAATGTTATGTCCTCAACCATGTCAAACAATACATAGAAATCAAATCATAATGAAAAAAGATGATCACTAGTCCAAAATAGCGAATTCATAACATCGATAAAACCTGGAAATGAAGTATAGTGGATTTAATAGATCTTGAATTCCGCCAGAAGTCATAAAAATGTCCCCCTTTCTGTGTGACTTTGCAAACCTGAATAAATGATACATTAAGCAGTTGTGGTAACTTGAAACATCGGAAAAAAAATTGGCGGATCAGAGAGTAAGAGACTTACTTTTTCTGATAATTCCCCAGAATTAGGGACATTTTCATAATTCTTATACTGTTCTAATCTAGTTTGTCGGTATTTCTCTCTGGAAATACTAAGCCTATCCCAAGGAATCCCCTGGATATCTCTCCCTTTCCGAGCTTGCTCTGCCGTGGTATCATCTATTTTATGACTCTGAAATCACAGTACACATAATTAGAATATACCAAAAGAAGAAGAAGATGAAAAGCAATAGCCAACAAAAAAAAACTTACAGAGTAATCAAATTCCTCGACATCGGAATCTGATGCACCCAGATCATCGCCGCCGCCACCACGAAACTCCTCATCCATATCATCTTCTACATCTTCCATCTCTTCATCAACATCTTCCATGTACTCAACATCATCTCCTTGATAATTAGACATTACTTGAAGTAAGTAAAAATAAAGTCACCTGCACATATATATATATAAGCACACAGATCAATCGAAACCGAAATATCCGAAATTTTCTTAAGCTAATTCCAGTTTAAAAACCCTAATTCATCCAGTTCATACGCGAACACAAACCCTAACAAATCACAAAATCGAACTTTTACTTTAGCATGAGAGAACGATTACAAAATTAGGAAAAATTTAGGATTGTATAAACATAAACATATGTGGAAAAATAATAGATCAAAGAGGAGAGTGATGGAGGAACAAACCCTAGGATTTAAGCAGGAATCGAAAACGAATTGTTCAGATTCTTTGTTTCGATATAGAGACGACGATGAAATTTCAATTTCGGAGTTATGTATCTTTAAGATTGGATCGGCTGCTCAAAGAAAGATGATGAACAGCGAAATCTATCTTCTTCCTTCACACCCCAAATAAATCTACAGACAACATTAGTGGGGAAAGGGACGGTTAGATCGACAAATTCTGATATTTATACGTCTAGATACGTCTAGATACCGGTTTAGATTCGGATCGGACTATTGGGATTTTCGGGTTTGAGACTCACAAGTCCATCCAGATATTCTCATATCTCGGTTCGGTTTTGGATCAGTCAATTAGGACTTTCAGGTTGAGAATCACAAGTCTCATTCAGATATTCTTATATTTCGGTTCGAATTCGAATCATATATTTTCCGGGAGAGCTCTATTTTCCGGTTAGGATCAGGTTTAGTAAATTTTGTAAAAATTGAAGGTATCCGAATTTTTAACGGGTTCAGTTCATATTGGGTTTACCCGAAATACTAAAAAACTATGGACACATACAAAATTATTTGAAATATCCGAACGAGTATAAAAGTACCTGAACAAGTATAAAATCATCATAAGTATTAAAAAAAAGTCCAAACAAAATTACTCGAAGTACCCGAACAAGTATATAATTATCTGAAATACTAAAAAAATATTCGAATAAAATCAGCCGAAGTTCTAAACAAGTATATAATTACATGAAGGCTTTTCTTGTGTGTTTATGTATTTCGGATTATTCGATATACTTTCGGGTTTTTGAGTATATCTAAATCCGAACTCGTAATCCGAAATATCTTTACATGAAATTCGATCGGGTATTTGACCAAATATGAAATCAAATCGAATCTGGTTTTTCGAGTCGGCTCAGATTCGAATTTTGGATCAGGATAATTTGACCAGGCCTACCGGAAATTTAGCTAAGTAATTATACGTCGTGAAATTAGATTTTAGTATATACCAGCGCAAAGATACTTGTCGTCTATTCGTCCCTCCCGTGTGCTTTGCCATCTCAGTTTGGGCTTGTGGATCCACATTGTCCAACAGTCAAGAACATTATTTTGGGAGATTTTAAAGACTTGATTTATTGTCGATGCAAATTACTTTGAGATTTTTCTCGGTTTTGTTCTCATTTACACGATTTCAAAAATTACTTCACAAAAAATAATTCATCTTAATACTACTCTAACACAAACACGACTAATTGTAAAATTTTCTCAAAACCATTAACCAAAAAGAGAAGTTCTATTTTGGTGACATAGACGGTCAAATCAATTCTAGTTAGCTAATTAAAAATTAACAAATCATAATATATTTTCATATATTTTATTTGGATTATAATTATATATTTTATTTTAGTTACAACAAAATATTTTCACTAAACATTTTAAACATTTACATATGTAAACATTGTTAAAATATAATTATAATAAATTTTAAATTTAAAACCAAAATAAAAAATTCTCATCTTATTATGTATAACTAAATTATTAAATCAAAACATAAATATAATTAAATCAATTATTACTTTATTATTTTATATATTATGTGTATAAAATAACACATTTTTGTCACAAAAATAATAAAAACTTATGTTTTCAAATAAACCTATTTTAAAATGAAATATTATAATAAAAATATTTAAAATAGTATTAATAAATTTTAATTTACTTATGTAAAAATGAGAAAATATAATATATTCTAATTTATGAATCATGTGTATTTAAAAAATAGATTTATATACAAAAAAAATAGTTTGTTTTGCCCAAAATTTACCATATGACAAATAAATTATCTAATATATCAATTTGATTATTCCGGTATTTAAAACTGATATGAACATCCGACATAACTTACAAATAATTAAAAACATGATCAATCGTAAAATAAACGTAATGAACTACTTATTGATGTATTGCCCCAACTCGTACTCGAAAACCCTAGACTTTTAAAATCAAATTTATTGCTCGTTTATTGCTCGCTCCTCTAGCTGTAATTTTATTACTGTCAGTCGGGTGGATGTCGTTCGATGGTGTGAAAACATGATCAAATAGCAAAGACAAGTAATCATAAAATTATCCTTCATTAAAATTACGTCAAACAAAATTTCAGATGACAAAACAATGGATCTGAATTATTTTATATACGACTAAATTTATTCAACAATGTTCAAATTTAATATCTCAGAAGAAAAAATTACATATTTTCTCGCATTTCTTACATTTTTCATATATCTTTTTATAAAAATATTTGGTTACTCATTACAAAATATTGAAAAGTGTGTCCTAGTCTATATACCAAAAAAATAAATGACAAAAGGGGAAAAAACGTAAAATAAAAATTAAGTCAGTTTTGTTTTGCAATTTGTTGTTTGGGCCGAGGACACACTAGTAATGCATATATAACGTATTGGTAGTGTTTTCGAGTTTAGAAAATGGATCGTATAAAATGGGCTTTATGGTTTGTATCACAAAAACGGCCCACTTGCAAAAAAAAAATTACGCCGTTGCCGGGGATCGAACCCGGGTCACCCGCGTGACAGGCGGGAATACTTACCACTATACTACAACGACTTTGTTGTTTGATTTTTCTAAACAATATTATTTATATGTTAAATTCAAATTAAAGCATTGTTGAGATATTGAAATATCATCTATCCAAATTGTTTTTGTTCGACTTAGGATACTTTTTGCAAATCTAGATTATGGAACTACTAAATTTGAAAAAAGTATTCTAAGTCGACTGTGAAAATAGTCTCCCATTTTTGGATGTTTTTCGTATACTTTCGTATTTTTCAAATATTTTCGAGTATATTTGGGAGTTTGAAATATATTAATTATCCGAATCCGAAAATTTTTCAAGTATCTGAAGTTTCTTATACAAATACCAAATGGACACGAATCTGAAAAAACCTAACCATATTAAGTTTCTTATGATATGGTTTTCACTAGACTTGAGAGATTTTTACAAGAGTATGAATTATCCATTCCCCTCACTAGCCACCATACACATAAGAATGCAAATTATCTAAACATCTAACACAACAAAAAGAAGAAATATTCAATCTTTTTATAAAATCATCATCATTATAGTTTTAACAAAAACTTCTAAATCAACTAAGAATAGTTCATTTTCTTTTCTGGGGGAAGGAAAGCCAAAAGGAAATAACCTTTTCACTTGTTCGAACAAGACATTTAAAAGACCGAACAAGCAACATCTTTAACAACAGTTTCGAGTTTTGTAGAAACCATTTTACATCTCGTCCCCCAAACCAAACACTGCATTCTTCATATCATCAGACCCCAACTTCCTTCACACCAGATTCCTCCATGGGGTTTATATACCATCTTCCCAAAAAACAAGAACAGAGAAACATGAAAATTTCACTAGACTCTTCTTGTTGAATGTAAAGATGAGAGAAAAAGTTCTAGCAAAACCCTCGCATGGCCATAACCGGAGAAATTGCAAAGGAACTTATTAGTTATTACTGGTATTCGATTGAAACAACTAACCTTCTTGAGGATCTTCGTGTACAAAGAAACTGGCGGCTACTATTAAATAACAAAGAATGAGCATCAATCCTTTAAAGTAATTCGACGTCCCTTCCTGTGTATATAACAGAGAGATCATCAGTTACAGATTTTGGATTTTTTCGTGTTACTACAAACGTGATTTAGTTAGCCTTTTAGAGTTTTCCCCACCTGGAGAAAAAAAACTACTACTATAACGGTGATGAACAACATAGCCGTCTCAAAAAGCCGGAAGTTGAGGTCCATCTGTTCACCCATCATCCATCCAATCACCATGCAGAACGGTACCTAACCATATCAACAAGCAACCGAGAACATTGAACAAGTCTAGTAGGCCAAAGATGATACACCGCTTTTGAAATGTATTCATGTTACATACCACGAACATGGAAATCTGGATAGACGAACCAATAGCCACTCCCAGTGAAAGATCCTGTAGAGAACAAAAATGTTAAACTGTATCTCAAGGCGAGCCGAGAATGAAAAGCCTACAGACGTTAGAACTCATGAACTACTCCGTTTACCAGTTTGTCTTTCATGGCAAACATGATAGCGCCTGCGTGCTCAGCTGCATTCCCAACAATAGGAAGCAATATGACACTGATAAAAGCTATTGGTATGTTCCAAGAGATCGAGGCACCCTGAGAAAACAATTGCACAAGCCAAATAGTTATGTTACTAAGTTGTTGCGATCGTTAAGCACAATAACGCAATGAAGAAACTCTAGCAGTGGAAAGATCAAATGTCCAATGAGTGATGAACCAAGTTAACTAAAGATTAATTAGCAAAGCCATAAGATCTTCAATATGTTAAAAATCTACGAAAAGGAACGTCAATTACCTCTATGGCATCAACAAGATAGCCAGAGAGAAAAGAGACCCAAGCAGTCAAGATTGAGAGCCATACGATAGCTTCCCACTTGGAGATCTCAGGATCTTCATCTTCATCAGAAGTTTCTTCGTTCTGATTTGTTTCCTAAGGTTTACAACATTTAGCAAACAAGAAGGTGAGTCCAGCTCTAAGAGAAGAACTACACAACACTATTGGTTTTATATCTGGGTTGGTTTATGTGTACATGGAATGAACAGCCGTTAACAACAAAAATTCAGCTCTTGTCATATGGTTTTGTGGATGGAAAAACTGAAAAAGAAAGAACAATGTCTGAACAAAGGAGGCAACTACTGGTGGCGCACAACAAACCTCATCAACAGGGCTATAAGAATTAGACTGGCTCTTTATCTGGAAGAAGAGGTAAGCGGCATAGGCTATAAGCATTATGCAACTGCTGAACCTTGACAGAGCCAGCTCTGATGATCCAGCATGAACCTCATTGTGCGTGTAGTGAAGAACAACCGGGAAGAGTATCCCCATGACAGCCATCAAAAGCAATCCTGAATTCACAACTGCAATTCCCTGGATGCAGAAGAGTAGGGCTCAGAAACCCCGAGTAAAGAATAGCAATAAAAGAGAATACAGTGAAGTGGATAACGATTATTACTTTGTCAAAGGCTTGGTCTTTTCGGTAAAATACTAGTCCACCACAGAAGAAAGCGCAGCCAAGTACAAGCAACATGTTAGACATAATCGATCCTAGTAATGTAAGCTGAACAACACGTATCATTCCAGATTTCAATGCGAAAATCGATATGATCAGTTCTGTCACGTTCCCAAATGTAGCATTTAGGAGTCCTCCAACTGTAAAATTTGTATAGCATGTCAACGGATATCACGAAAGAAAAGAAAATGGAATTGCCTGTTTTAGAAGAACAAACTCATACCAGTCGGGCCCGTGTAAAAAGCCAGTTGCCTGTTTCAAATAAGCCAACACTTAAACGTAAGTCTCGCAATAGAACGATAAGTTTGTGCTACAAATGCGAGCGAGACTTACTCAGTGGCATATCCTAGACGTTCCGCCAATGGTGTAATGCCTATTAAGCTCAGTAAGAACACCCATCCCTGCGCCACGGCAAGAATCATTTCTTAAGATTAAACGCTTAGACATAAATCAGTGATGCTATCACTATTAGTAACCCGTAAACTCCAATAATTTACCTTACTATCAATCATGTAGTGGACCAATATTGCTAAAGGACCAAAAGGCAATAATAGATTGAGTTTATTAGATAAAATCACAATCTTGACGCTCCAAAGCACACTGTTCTTCGGCGATTTAGTCGTATGTTCACAAAAATTTGGAGAAACCGATCCTTGCTCCATAAAAGAAGCTGCTTTAGTTTGTGTAGCATCTCCTTCTCGTCTAAATAAGCTCTTATGCTCAAGTTCATTAACCAATCCCATCTGTTGCAGTAACATCATCACTTTCATTTATCATATCGACTCGAACAAGATATAAGATCAATGAAAAAAGCTTTGAACTTACTTCAACTTGTGCTTCAATAAGAGCCGGCACTTTACAATGACTCATACTCTCTACCAAAACATGGACCAATACTAAAACTATAGCGTCTGGGTTCTGCTGCAATCTACACAGAAGAACTCTTCCATGAATCTCATAAAGTAATCGAGTGATTTCAAACAAATCGAGACATGGGTTAGAGAAAAGGAAGCAACTTTTACCTCGTAGTCAACGAAGGGTCAAGAGAAAGATGAAGAATCGAAGAAGTTAAAGAAACCCAAATCAAGAAACAACAAAAACAACAACTTAAGAGGATTCTATATCTTCTTCTTCTTCTGATATGTTAAAGACAGAGGAGAGAGGTCAAGTGTGAGTTTTTTAATTGATAAGAACAGTTCAAGGAAGAGATTTTGCGATCTGGATGTCGGTGAAGAATAGGATCTGTAGATCTCAGATGTTAAGTAGAGAGGAGCGCCAGCGAACGAGGAAGTTTCCTTCTGTATGTTGTTGAAGAAAACAATTCTTTTTTGTTAGAACGTAGAAGAAGAAGACAAACGTAACGGCACCGTTTTTACCTTTGACGACGGTTCTCATTTCTCAATTGTTTTTTAAAAACACCTCTTCGTTGACTTTGGAAACGTGGTTACATACATAAACAATCAAATATATAGAAGTAAATTTTGAATGTATTATTGCTTTTATGCATTGTGATAATTCTTATATGGTTTTACTTTTTGTTATTACTATTCCGATGAAACTCTAATACAATATTTGTTTAGAAAAAATCGTGGGAGTTTATGGCTCTTTGATCCATAATCTCTTTGATTCGTAGTATAATGCAAGATCTCAATATCTCGAAACATTATCTGAATAATAGTCCAACATAATGCACACTAAGCAGACCTTGTCATCTTTGCATATCGAACTAGAAGTCATTTTATGAATAATGGAGATTTTGATCTCATCGACAACGATAAAGGTTGTTTTTGCTACGAATTGTTTGTAACTGATTTTGGTGGTCATAACTCTCTCATAATGGCTTTCATTTGCTATCGAGATGGATGGTTTCACTAGACTAAAAGGATTTGTTCCCTAATTTTAATATTTTTTTATCTTTTAATTATTTAACTGATAGTTTTGTCAAAAAAATAAGACTAAGCGATTCTTTCTCTGTTTCTGTAAGCATTTTGGTTTCTAATTGTTTATCTTTAGTAGAACTTTTTTATCAACTTAATGAAACGAGTTTCGATCGATAAAAAAGTGATTGTCCAACATACTGATTCTTCTGATTGATCCGAAATAGTTGATTTATCTTTATTTCTCCAAACTATATCAATTAGTTATGGTGTGTTATGGTGTGTGAGGAGAGAGAAATCAACTACTTCGACTGCAATTATGAAAAGAAAAAAAAAATCCGAAAATCGATTTAAAGAGGTTCAGAACAATGATAAAAATAGACGGAACGATTATACAGGATACCAGATGAAATCATTTTTTGAAACTTCTGATGATAATATTAAAACCAAAGCATAAGTTCGTTATACAAGCCCAATAGAAAAAACAACAAAATAAATCACCAAATAGAGCAGTTTTGAAACAGAGCACCATGAACAGAGCTCAAACGTGAAACAAAAATACACATCCATCAAAGACCACATCTTCACGCTGCCAAATTCCTCTCACTATCCAGAATAGGGATGAGCCAACTAGGAGGCCTTGTAGCAACATAAGATTGCTTCCGACCATCCATAGTTACACTCCTAGCTATTAGAAAAGCACTTCTATTGCCTTCTCCTCCTTCAAATCGAAAATCCCAAGAGGTTAAGCGAGCTAAAGACAGACTAAGTTCCTCTCCATACTCTTTAAAAGCTGGTCATTCATTTGGTTGGGTCACAGCTGCAATGAGCTCTCTAGCGTCCCCCGCTATTATAACTTGATGCACACGATGACTAGCCATGCTTTCAATAGCCCATAAGAGACCTTTATGCTTAGCTTCCAAAAGAATGTCAATTGAACAGAAAGCCCGTCTGCTGTGAGATAAAACGGCGCCATTACTATCTCTGAGAATCCAAGCTGCTCCTCCTAATTGTTTCTTCTTTGACCATGACAAACCGACATTACATTTGAGCCAATGACTTGGTGGGGGAAGCCATCTTTCAAAACCTGTCTTATCCTGTAGCACTGCAGGCTCAGCAACTCTCCCAGCAAGTTGTTAAGCCAAAAACCACTCCACAAAATCGCTAAGGACCTTCCTGGAAGTTTCAGTGGCATCAAATTGCACTCCTTCAAAAAACAACTTATTACGATTCTTCCAAAGAATCCATAGGATCCAAGGGAAAATCCTGCGCTGCATAAAGGAGTATTAACTATCCTCATAGAGACGAAAGAGATGCCCAAAATTTTCGTAAACAGAGCAGGGGTAGAAACCATTTACTGGAGTTGGGAACTGCGATATTAGCCATGTCTGCCTTGCTTTCGGACACGCGAAAAGAATGTGATTAATTGTCTCGCCCTCCAAACCACAGCTCTGGCACCGATTATCCACTATCATACTTCTTTGGCGTAGTGCATCTGTAGTACCCAAAGCTCCACTTAGAGCTTTCCACATGAATGTCTTGATCTTAGGTGGAGCTTGAACCGTCCAGATTCTCTCCTTAAGCGGGTTAAGAGATGGTTGCAGGGTAGCTTGTTGGATAAGTTCTTTTTTACTCGTCTGCTGGTTGAGCCAATAGCCCGATTCAACGGAGTAATTTCCATCCCTATTATACCGCCATATCCAATAATCATCGCCATGGAGCAAAGGTTTCATACTGAGAATACGCCGCACATCTTCAGGCAGGAACAACGCATTCAATTTGTCTCTATCCCATGATGAAGATAAAGGTTTAAAAAGATCATTGACCCTCAGGTTTAGATCGATGGTACGATTCCTATTAAAGGGTCTGCGCAAACCTTGATCATCCATGATCCATGAGTCCATCCACACATTGATAGATAAGCCATTCCCTACCATTTTCCTCAAACCTTTGACCAGCAGCTCACGCCCAAAAACCAGACTGCGCCAGGCATAGGAAGGATGAGACACTGAAGAAACTGTTAAGATGTCAGAAGACACATAGTAACGACTGCGAATAACTTGGGCAAAAAGACAGGTTGGATCCGTAAGCGCCCGCCAAACTTGTTTTGCCAATAGAGCCTGATTAAAGAGGGAGATATCTCGAAAACCAAGCCCTCCATCTTTCTTGGGGAGACAGAGTTTGTCCCAACTCAACCAATGGATCTTACGCTTATCCTCTGCATTATCCCACCAAAAGGAAGAGATTGCGCTATTCAAATTCATACAAGTCATCTTCGGTAGCTTAAATATAGACATGGCGTATACGGGCATAGCTAAAGCGACATATTTGATAAGAATCTCCTTCCCGCCTTGTGACAAGTTGCGGCAGAACCAATTACTCAATCGGGCAGTGAGCTTCTCCTTTAAATAGGCAAAGAGCTGGATTTTAGATCCGCTAAGGTATTCGGGCAATCCCAGGTAAGTACCAGCCCCTCCTTCTTGGAAAATATTTAAAATCCTCTGAATTTGTAGACGTTGTTGTGCTTCAACATTAACACCGAAAGTAATCGAAGATTTTTCATAGTTGATTGTCTGGCCACTAACTGTTTTGTACTGATGCAGTAAAGATTTCAGAAACAAAGTCTGATTTGTAGATGCTTTGCAAAGAAACAGGGTATCGTCAGCAAAAAACAGATGGTGTATCATCGGTCCACTCAGGTCAAATTGAATACCTTTTAAATGACCATCACTAGCTGCTTGATTGAGGAGGTGAATAAGGCCCTCGGTACAGAGCACGAAAAGAAGAGGTGACAAGGGATCGCCTTGGCGAAGACCACGCTCCGGGATAATCAAACCGTGTTTCTGGCCATTGACGAGAACTGAAAACCGTACTGACCGGACGCAAAACATAATCCAACACCTCCACTTGTCATGAAAGCCAAGTAAGCTTAGCAAACTCTCTAAATAACTCCACTCCACACGGTCATAGGCCTTGGATATGTCCATTTTGATCGCCATATACTCATGTGATATTGAAGGATGAGAATGTAAGCTGTGTACCATTTCATGCGCGATGAGAATATTGTCCGAGATGAGCCGCTTAGCTACAAATGCAGATTGTGTCGGGGATACGATCTGTGGCAACAAAGGTTTCAATCTAGCAACGAGAATGTGAGAGACAATCTTGTATAAGACAGAACAAAGGCTTATCGGCCTTAAATCCGACATAGCTTGAGCCATTTCTTTCTTCGGGATCAGACAAAGCAGAGTGTAGTTCCAATCCGAGGGGAACACCCCATCTCTAAAGAAAAGTTTAATTTATTCGGTGACCTTAGATCCAACAATATCTCAATACCTTTGAAAGAAGAGACCACTCATGCCATCAACTCCCGGAGCACTCGAAGCACGGACCGAGAACACAGCTTGACGTACCTCGTCATTCGTCACCTCTCGAATCAGGCTGGTTTTCATCTCCTGTGTTACTTTCTGCGGAAAATTCTGAAACATAGGAGCTATACTTGGAGGTGCCAAAGAAAGGAACAGCTTATGGAAATAATTTGTTGCCACTAAGCCTTTTGCTTCCTCTGTTTTTTGAGCTACACCATTCTCATCGATTAACTTCTCCACCCATTTACGTTTTTTGTGTTGTTGGACCGACGCGTGAAAGAATTTAGTATTGCGGTCCCCGACTTGAAGCCACTTTTGTCGACTCTTTTAGCTCCAATAAAGCTCTTCCTCTCGATAAGCCACAACTAGTTCCTTTTTGAGAGAGCATAAGTAACCAAAACACGGGTATGTAGAGCAATATTCAACCTCCAAGGCAGCCTTTAGTCTCTGGATCTTATCGAAGGAATTAGAAGGGTTCTCTTTCACTTACTTAAACTCTTGCGACAGTTACCAATCCTGTCCCACACTGAGGTACTAGAAAGAACACAGCCACTATTCCATGATTACGAAATAACTTCACGTACTCCTTCTTTTTCAATAAAGCGACGATCAAAACGAAATTGACCCCTAAAATCAGCCTTATCATCCACCAACTTAAGCAAAACCGGACAATGATCTGAGCCTGTTTTGTCCAAGAAATACTGGCGGGCTTTAGGAAATTGTAACAGCCAGTGTTTGTTACCAAAAGCTCGATCCAACTTGCACTGAACCCAATGAGTGTGTCGTTTCCCTGCCCATGTAAATCCATTCCCCGTGCTCGCCACTTCAGTCATTTCACATGCTTGAAGCATGTTCGCGAAAGGTTGAAAAGATTTTTCATCTCGTCGTGGTCCACCTAATTTCTCAGAGTTGTGTAAGATTTCATTGAAATCTCCAATTTGGCACCAACTGTGTTTATGATGGAGGCCAATCCTTGTTAACCGTTCCCAAACATGACGACGACACGATGAATCCGGCTCGCCATAGACACAGGTTAAAAAGAAACTGA
>OVAN01009449.1:0-16917 GCA_900406275.1 Anastatica hierochuntica | reverse complement strand
GAATTCCCTGAGAACACCCTTTGCCTAGCGCCTTCTTCCAATCGTTTTACATCTCTTGCTTTCATTGCTTTCTTTATTGTTTTCGAATTTAGTCTCCTTTCACCAAACTTCTTTTTCCGCTTTAGCCCGTAATTGGTCTAATAGTTCTTAGCACACATTGTCTTNCCGAACCACTACAACGTACTAACTGTACGCTTGCAGTGATTTCTTGGGTGAAAACCTGAGCCATCAAGCATTCCTATTCTCGTCTTGGTTTGAGTTTCGATGTACTCTTTGAATTTCCTAAATCGATCAAACGCTTCACTCCTCTCCTTTAGCAGCATGGTCCACATGTATCTTGAATAATCGTCGATTAATACAAATACATATCTATTGCTTGATGGTGTCAGAGGTGATATTGGTCCACACAAAGCACTGTGGATTAATTCCAGTAAGTTTGATGCTCGAAAACTCGTTTGATTTGGGAATGAGCTTATCGATAATTTGCCTATTTGACACACACTACACCCATCCTTGTCGTGTAATGTTTGTGTCAATCCTATCGTAATATCTTTATCGACCATAGTCTTCATCACGCCGTAGCTCACATGTCCGAGCCGAGCGTGCCAAGTCCATGTAGTGTCTTCTCCGTCAACATGGAAGCACTTGGGGCGATAAAATTCAAGAGGTGTTTTGTATAACCTGTTTGAGGATCTTGTTACCACGACGAGCGATCGTCCGTGTGAGTCTTTTAGCTCCAGAATAGCTCCTTTCATACTCACTTCACACCCGTTTTTAGTGGCTTGCCCGAGGCTTATGATGTTGTGTCTTAAGTCGGGTATAAGATAGATATCATCAAGAATGTTCTTCTTTCCTTACTTATCTATGAAGCAGATAGATCCTCTTCCTGTGATATTTACATGCGATCCATTATCGAACCTAACTCTTCCATTGATCGTGTCATCCAAATCACAGAAGAAATCTCTATTTCCTGTCATATGGTTACTCGCGCCATTCTCTAAGTAACATTGTGATGCATCTCCTTTAGTCGCATCAAATCTTTTAGGAAACACTTTTTCTTCGTTCAAGAACACGACCTCATGCATATATAGTCCATCGACTTCTTGTGTTTCATTTAGATTGGACTCTTGCTCTCTTTGTGGTCGAGAGGGACAACGATTAACGTAATGGCCAAACTTATCACACCTCCAACATTGAACTTTGGATAGGTCTTTCTTCTCTCTTTCGTAATTTTCACCTGGTTCCTTTGCTTGGTATTGACCACCAGATCGTCCTCTCCCGCGGCCCCTGTCATGGCCCCTGTCCCTGGAGTTGCCTCCGCCTCTCCCTTGGCTATTACCGTCTGATCCAGTACTCATACCAGCTCTGTTTCCGCCATAATTAGAGCCTCCTCCTCTGTTTTGTTTCAGACCAGCAACATACATAAGTCTCCCTTGATCCTTGTTAGGTGCTTCTCCTTTGACTCCTCTTCGTATGCCTTGATCCTTCCGATAATATCTTTGAATACAATCTTATTCAAGTCCAAGACTAGCTCAAGTGATGCTACTATATGGATGAACTTGCTTCTTGGAAGTCCCGACAAAAACTTCTTCACAAGTTTTGTTTACTCTATGACTTCTCCAAGAGATGCCGATTGAGAAGCTAGAGAAGAGATTTTTTCCGACAAAGTCATACACTGCATCATTGTCTCACATCCTTAGTATATCAAGTTCGGTAACTAAGGTTTGCAATCGCGCCTCGTTTACCCGATCTGCTCCTTGGTGGCGAGATTTTATAGCCTCCCATATGCTTTTCGCGGAACTCTGCTCTCCTACTTACAATATGAGTGCTTCGGGACTTGACTGGAATAGCAAGGCTATTGCTACATCATTCTTCTTTTGATCGTTTGTCCCTGGTTCAATGGTGTTCCAAACTTCGCTTACTCGAAGAGTAACTCTCATTCTCATCGCCCAAACCGTGTAGTTTGTTAATGACAACATAGGACATTGAATTGTCGGTGTCCCCATCTTCTTTGTTTGTTCTGAATCCGTTTAAGGATTACGTGTGTCCCCCATGTATTGTTTCGAGACAAGCGAGACCTCCTTTGCCTTTGTGGCTCACGATCTTGCTAAGTCTCATGCTCTGATACCAACTGAAGTTTTGAGATCGTAAGACTTGTTCTGCTCTTGTCTCACGTTCTCTGTTTCGTATGCTAGGTCAACTTGATGATTTGATCACAAGCAATCAAGCAAACCTCGTGTGTCTTGTTCGATTTTAAGAGATTGATTATAAAGAACTTATAACTTCTTTATTGATTTAGAAAGCTACTCAAAAACTAAAACACAATTCTCTTAAGTCTTGGAGACATCTCCTCTTTAACTTATATTTATAGGTTTAGACAACTCCTAAACTTACTAGGAATTGGATATTTTCCTTTTCTCTTAACTAAGTTACCCCTTATCTAGAAATTTTCCTTTTTAATTATTTGGAATTATCCAACATAAACTCTCCTACACAATTCATTGAGCATTTTTCGGGAGTGAAATGCATACATATCAAGACCTAGTTATTTTCCTAGATCTAGCATTAAGAAACTTAGCCATATAGATCGAAGTTCCATCTTACACTAAAAACATTTATCTAACTACAAATCATCACAAGTCCACTATTTCTAAAGTCAAAGAAAAGACTTCTCAAACATTATAAAAGAGAGAGAAGAAGAGATGAGAAAGATAAACATAATGATGAAATAGATATGAGTTTAAGATTCAAGATACAAATCTAAAAAGATAGATTCTTGATTTTAAAAACATCCCGAGATCAAGAAAAAAAATACTAAAAGCATAAAGGAAAATCATATAAGACGATAAAATATTGTATCTTTAGGTTACAAGGGGTGTATATAGCATTGAGAGGACAAAGGGGATACTAGTTGCCTCACTATCGATCCATTTATGCCTCATCATCTACCCTAAGATCGATGGTAGGCTAAAAGGACAATGAGCATGTTGGTTTCCCCTACCACGACCCTTGCTTTATTCACCATCGATCCCAAGCTTTGCTTCATCTTCTAGCATTTTTAATTGTCGTGAGATTGATATATTTTAGACCCTTTTTGGAAATTAATCCATTTTTTCTTAGTCTCAATCATCTTGTTAGCATCAATTTATCTCCAAGAGTATCTAAATCAAATAAATTTATGCAAATGTATGCATATGCAAAAACTAAACTCTAAAATGCAAATTAGGATGAAACCTGATTCAAAAAAGACTAAATGGACGCTAAATGCGACAAAAACATAACAAATATAGAAATGAATTGATGTAAATTATGAGAGTCTAAAAGAATCGGAGGCTTCTTTACATCTAATTAATCTTGGGTAAAATGTACTCGGACAAAGAATCGACCTCACTGACTGTGACATGAAACAAAGGACTGAATTTACTCATGCAGCTATCCACATCTCTAGAGGCAGAGAAACGATGGCAGAGGAGAACAGTCTTCGCGGCGGACAAGACGGTGGTGAGCAGACATGGGATTGTTATTCTTCAACGAGGAAAACGCAAAAGGAGGCAACACCGATTCACAAACCTGAAAGCGCATATCTCGCCATAATCGAAAGATAGACCGTCTCGTGAGTTTCGTTAATTCTTTTTTATGAAAATTAAGTTTCACATCATTAAGCCTATAATTGTCTTTTCCACTAAATTATGTGTAAACGTGAAGTTTTTTCTAGTTTTAGATTTGGTAAATGCCAAACCAGATGTTGTATTTTTATTTGTTTCTTCATTAAAAATGGATATGCACTCAATAAACATAAATCTGCAAAATCTGCAAAAGCAAATATGTTATACATGTAATAAAATATATACAACAAATGTAAAATATATATACAGTCACTAAGCCCAAATCTCTAGTAATAGTAAAACAAATCGCAACAACAATAAAATAAATATGTAGTAAATGTAAAGAAAATTTGTAGTGATGGTAAAATAAATATGTAGCAACTACAAAAGAAATCTATGAATTGTAGTGAAAGGTAATTTTGTAATAAGTCATTTCGTATTCATTTAGCTCGCGAATTCTACAAATTTAGATGGTCACCGCCATAGATATTTTTCATAAAATTTCTAGCTTTTATTGTTTTTTACCATGAACTAAGAAATCAATCATATATCACTTAAAATCTTATCTAGGAATTTGAAAAAAATGGAAACTTTGTTGCAAGTTGTTTCACAAACACAATGAAGCTTTGTGCATTGTTATATCATTGTAGTACTCTAGGTATTGAACTCAAAGGAACTAGATATTCAAATAATAGGAATGCACAAAATCTCTTAAGCTAAGCAAGTAGGCGAGAGGTGATGGTTACTACTAATTACTAGATGCTAACCCAACATAAACACACTAACACAAACAAAATGGATGAACCAAGCACATAGGAAATCGAATGCACTAGTAGCTACTTTATAAATATGATACTACTAGAAAATATTTAAGAATAAGATGAAATTAGCCTTGAAAAATGGTAATTGAAAAGTAGAGAAGAAGTAAAGCGATGACAATTCAAGTCTTTACCATTTTCATGACTAAAGACTACATTCAGTACACAAAAACAAATTCAACTTTCTTACAACCATTTTAGCAAAGTAATTGTTAAGAACCATTCCATTTAGTCACTAATCTATCTAACAATCAATTTTCTTTGGCTAGATATGTTTAGCATGAGTTTAGGTTCTCCTAGAAATTTCATCGAACACCTTTCGGGCATGAAATACATGCAGTTCAAAAAAATAGTTAATTACTCTAGTTTTAGCAATAACGCTACCAAAATCAAGGAGAATCATGCTTAATTTATTATTAAACATTATCAATAAACCAAAAGTTCCCTTCTTAATCTACCATTTCCAAGATCTAATGATTTATACTCTTTAAAGCCCACGAAAAATACAAAAAGTGTCAACTAACTTCTTTAAAATATATGCCTGAAGTGAGAAGAAGGTGAAATGAGATGATAATTAAGGGTTAAATGCGAGAAAAAAAATAAGTAGAAGCAACAAAAATCCAAACTTTAGCAAGAAAAGAAAAAATTTTAACGAAAACCAAAAATATATGAAGATTAAATGAAGAACAAGAATTTAAAGAGAATGAGATACATAAATTACTTAAAGAGATCCACGACAAGTTGTCTGTGACGTTAAGACTTTTAGAGGCACAACGAGCAAATTTAAATTTATAAAACTTAAGCCTACTCAGCAATTCCGCAAGAGAACGGGATCGAGTTTTAGTACTTATGGTATCGTCCAAGGATTTAGAGGCTTATCTAAAAGAACCTAAGCAAGGAGAATGCACTAGGAATCGTAGTCTAGGAGGGTCGATTTAGATGGAGTTGTCACTAGTCTAAAATAAATCTATCAAAAGTAAAGGCAAACATAGTTAAAAGGCAAAAATAAATACAATAAGTAAACAAGCAATAAGTCAAAGGTAAGAAAGGAACAAGCTTTAAGTGTAAATAATGAACAAGATCGAATATTGAGATAGTAGCAATTGGTTCGGGCTTGATCTAGACTTATGATGGATCTTGCTAAGGCTTTATTAGAGGATAAAAGTTATTCCTAGGCTAAAGATCCCCCCTAAATCGATCTACCCACCCTCATGGCGAAGATTTATTCACCTATAAACATTACAAGGCTCAACTCTCGCTTGTTGTCTATCTAAACATGTACGTGATAGTGATATACAAGTCATTCTAGCCATCTAGCACCTAGGTAACATCAACTCTCATGGGCCAAAGGAAAGACATAGATCTTGTTCTCTCAAGCATTTCATCGAACACTTTCTAGGCGTCAATGAGCAAGCAATGAACTTTGAAGAAGTAAACAAGATCTAGTAGGAATCTATACCAAAATCTAACTCTATTGTCCATCACAACCCTAGATCTAACCCTAGCCTACTACATCTCAAGATTGTTGAGGGATCTACTCACTAAGTTTCATGGAAATCCAAAGACAATGGTTTGGTCTTTGAGCTTTCATGCCCTTAGAATTAGATATAAAAGAAAGAGATGAAGAAGAGAACCACAGTTCTAAATAAAAGAAATCAAAATATCTATTACAAATCTTTAAATCTTGATAAGTATGAGAAAGAACAAGAAAACTTGTAAAGAAGTTCAAAGGTATGTTCTTGGAACAAATGGGAGGTTATTTATACTAAAGGAAAGAAGAGAAGTTGCCCTAAAATCAAATTTTCCGGTCAGTGCATGCCACTATCGATCACACGCATGCGCCTATCGACCATGATGGTCGATAGTGGCATGCATCTGGCAGCCAACTTCCTAGTGCATGGGGCTATCGATCCCATGCATGCAACTATCGACCAGCATGGTCGATAGCCACATGCATTTCCAGATTAATGCTTCTTCTTTTGTCCCTTTTTAGTTCCATTGCCTCCTTCCTTTCCAAATGTATTTAGCACTTCATTCCCATGATTTCTTAGCTCCATATCCACCTTGAGTCCATCTCTTGGGCATCCATTAGGCCACTTCAAAAGTAGAACCTACAAATGCAACAAAATGTATGCATATACAATTAACTCTAAAACTAGACTCTACTCTCAAACTTTATGGATTCTAAGGATAAAATTCAATATATACAACCTAAAAGTGGATGAAACTAAGCTAAACTGCACCTAAATATGCATGAAATTATGTACACATCAACTCCTCCAAATTTTCCATTTGCTTGTCCTCAAGCAAAACAACAAAGACCAATCCCGTAAGCGAGGTTTGAAAGCGGGAACTCAAAACTAAGATTGAAAAGTAATGCCTTATGCCCAATGTACTAAAGACAAGTATAATTGTGCAAAGATCATCTAAGATCCTATGTACTTCTCAATGATCATCACAAAACCAACTCTTAGAATCTATGCTAGACATCCATAAACAATCCCATCGCCAATTCCTTTTTACATTGATATAAGCTTAGGCGTGAGTTCTTACTTATGGGCAATGCATCTCATCTATTCAGTTTAGAGTTTAAGAAAGGGATTTTTACAAAAAAATTTTAAAAGAAGAGGTTTCACTCGATTTTATTGTGGTTTCTCTCAAAAAGTAGTGCAAGACAATAGGCAAAAGCAAGGTGGTAGCCGAACAATTTACGCATACAAAGCATTTACTTCTTCTAATTGTTCACCCATTGATTCTTAAGGATCTATACACTTACTTCATAAATTTCCCATCCTAAAACTAAAAACCATAAGAATTTTATTCAACAAAACACACTGATTCTTTTCTTTTTGTAGACAACTAGAGAATCTTAGACTTTCTCATTTTCTTAGTTACTAACCTTCTTTTGATTTTAAGAGCCACTATTCTAATCACTATGGATTCTTTCTTTTCTTTTCATATCAAGGGTGGAATCTCTAAGATTTTGAATTTCTAAAGGTAGAGCTTAAACTCGATTCTAATCTCTAGTGTCTTTTTTCTTTCACTTCTTTCTTCTTTCTTTTTCGATTATCTTTTATTTTTCTTTCTTTTATTACACAAACCTAGGATCATATCTACAATAAGAAACACTTACTTGACATTATCTACACTAACCATTCCCAAGACTCTAACAAACCCAAACCACTAAGGATTTTCCCCTACTAAGATTCTAGTTAACCTTAAAATGAGACTAACTTTAAGAAAGTATCCTCTTTGGCATTCAACTTCAATTCACTCGAGATTTTTCTCATATGTGCACTTTCCATAAGAGGCCTCACATATAGAAATATGAGGCGGTTTTGAAGCAAAGGTTTTAGGGTTTTCAAGGGTTGGTCACTACTCTAAAGATGAGAGTAGCCATTTGAGATAGGAGAGAGTGGTAAAATCGGTTAAATCATAGCTCAAATGTTAGTGTTTATACCATGATCAAGTATAGCAAAGCCCATAAGAAATATTTTAACATTCATTTAAGTTCACGTAGATAGAAATTGACTCAGAAGACCATCTACTTCAACGTTCCCAAAGACCATCGAGCAATAAGTTCCGATCACGGATTTTCTAAAGACTAAAAGTAGTCTATGCAACATTGTACTTCTAGTATGGGCATTAGTCATTAAGCAAAAATTAGCTATCTAAGAGACAATTTTATCATTTTTCCCTATGAAAAATGGAATCATATATGCTCTTATCAACCTAAGTATATACGAATGATGCAAACTATATGCAATGCGTTAAAAACAAATTTAAATATCTATTTGGATTTTTGAAAAAATTTCAATTCTTTTTTGTGTTTTTTGAAATGTTTTTGAATTTTTTAATTTTTCATAAATCATAACTATATATGATGCATGACTCAAATGTGATGACAAAGAAAACATCAAAACTTAAAACAACATTATTACTAAACCCCTCCCCCGGACTTTAACTTCACTGTTCCGGTGAATTCCTAAGTCGTGAGAGTGACCTTTTAATAACACACAAAGAAAGAAAATATGCGTGGTATAAACAATGGTAAGTAGGCGTATTGTTGGAACACACAAGTGTATGAGTGTTGAGTGGATGAAACAGAGGAGTCAGGGTTTTTTTGTAGCGTCGTGAGCTCCTTGTTCTCGGCCTTGATGAGTCGCTGATGGAATCTTTGTCGTGTCTTCTCCGTGAGGGCTCTTGGTATGAGGTCCTTGGTTGTATCACTCTTTTCTCTTGCGGTTCTCGGATGACCAAAGGTGGAAGAGCTATCAAGTGCCTTGGTTGTTGGTATTCATGACTACTCGAGTCTTTATCTTCCGTTTCTTCCTCACTCGAGGTGGCATACCGACTGTACTTGTCGCTCTTCTTCCCCCTTCTCCACAATATTTTGAGGAAGTTTCCTTGTTTCCTTATGATCTTCTCTTGGTATTCACCTTCCTTTCCAAGTACAACTCGTACTCATTTCTTTGGTAACTGATAGCTCAGGTTTTTGCCCGAGATAACACTGCAAGCACACAGAAGTACGTTGTAGTGGTTCGGGATCGAATCCACAGAGACCAAAGCTAGCACAAAGAAATATCATATCACACAATGGCTAAGGCTAAAAGTATGTCTTTTGAGATGATGAAAATATCAAAATTAAGTAACCAAATAAACACAGGCAGCAACAAAGGGGTTGTAAAACAATCAAAGAAGTGTTGAGCATCGAGTATTCTCAAGGAAACCATTCATTGTTGACTCATATTATAGACTAGGGAACAAGTTATAAACCCTCTTGAACTCAAACTCTAATGTAGAATTGATCTACCTCTGTAGTATCAGCGCCCTATGCATTAGAAATCTCGAGACTTACTTCTGTTGACTCTCAATTTCTAATCATGCATTACTAATAGGTTTGATATGTTCACAATTCACTTAGACATCAATTTCCATTGGCTTAAGAAGAATTGCTCATCTAAGATTCTTTCAGGCATTTAAACAAACACTTTCCAGGCGTTAAATTACCTAAGTTCAGAAACTAAGTGATCAGTTTAATTTCATGCATTACGAACAATCATAGATGAAGATTCATTAGATTAAATCCCTAATCATGCAATTCTACACCAACAAGTCATGAATCCCTATGTGAGAACCCTAAACCCAACGATCAGACTACTCACTCATGCTAGTTGCAAAAACACAGATCAAATTCAAGAGAGACATGATTGTATTTAACAAAAAAAAAGAGTAAAAGGGTTCCGAAAACTTCTCAGATCGAAGTACAAAGAGGCTTCTTCTCCCTAGGTTAAAAAATCAATCTCTCCTCTCTCAAAGTCTGTAAGAGTGCATAGTGAAAGGTAAAACACGAGCTTAGGTCATTTGATAGTAATCCGTTTCGAAATAAGTTTGGTCTGGTTCTTCGTAAAATTGGTCCGAAAAACGAGACAAGGATCGATCGATCCATAGACATGGATCGTTCGATCCTTGTCTTAATTTCTAAGTATTTTCCAGCTTTTCACGAACACTTCCTTCGACGCTTGAAATTCATCCAAAATGCATTCTTTTCGCACATTCAAGCTCGATTGCTGTAAAAACAACAAAGAACAGAAATTCGCGCCTAAACGATCAGAATATATACTAAAAACCATAAATCTCGTGTTAAAACCATGATAAAAACCACTAAAATACTGACACATCAAATCCCCCAGAGTTGAATATTTTCTTGTCCTCAAGTAAAAGAAACGAAGACTAAGCCTGTGGGAAAAGAAACTCAAAAACCAAATGGATCACATGTTATCAGNTACTCCGCCCTACTTTCGCTAACCATATAAACTCATAACAGTTAGAACATTCTCCCCAAGAATCGCTGCACAACTTCCCAAGCCAATCCATACTCTAAAATCTGAACCTGCAAACTCAGCTTCCATGTTAATAACTCTTTACATTCATTTAAGATGTGCGCGAAACTTTTCACCGAAGAACTCATAATCAGGAAATCAAGCTAGGTATTCAAGGCTTTTAGTGGTGACGCTTAGAGTCGCGGGTATCAAAAGCTGCATCAAGATGCAAGACATTATGCAAAATCGCAGGAGAGAAATTGTATATTGATATCCATGTACCCAAAACATATGCAAATGCTAATTTCTAAACAAGATATGCATAAATTAAAAACAATTTTCGTTTTGTTTTTTTTTTCAAGAGGAAATCTGGTTCACATTAGCATATCAATGACGTTTTTAAACTCAAAAAAACCCATACAACATGAAGAAATGCACCATGATCATATAAACCACCTAAACACCCAACACCGAGAAATCAGACACTCAGGACCGTGTATAAACAACCTAAAATGTACAATCCTACCTAAGCAATTCGAAGGATCATGTCTACCCTATTCTCTCCACTGTTTTTACACATGTGTGCATATAAGATGAAAAAGAAATGCATGGAGAATTAAGGAGATAAGGTAAGGGTGTGGTGCAAGACTAAAGATGAGTTTGGTCACTCAGGATTACCGAAAATCATGGTAGAAAAAGAAATGGGGATGTAATCCTGAATGATAGGTTTGATTCCTGATTTTAAGTTCATGGATCAAAGCATTTAAGTTCATTAATAAGCCTAATAAAATAGAGTTTATAAAATTTCAGAAAAGTATGAGTTACAGAGAATTCTAGTGGGGAGTTTGGTCATGAGTTATTCTGGTTTGCCTGCGCTAAAAGTCTGAATAACATGATTAATGTGAATATAAATGTAGTGCAATACACAGAGATAATAGTCTGAAATCATCATGAAACATAAAAAATCCATAAACTGAGCTAATAAAAACATCAAAATGACTCAAACAACACCAAAAGAAAAAGAAAAAAATAATTAACCCCCCCCAGACTTATCTCACACTTTCTCGGTGAGAAACAAATCCAAAGAAGGGGTAAGTAGCAAATAAAAAGAAAAAATAAAATCAAGACGAAAAGGAAAGGGATTATGCAAATTAAAATCAGATTGGTCGATCCCTGTCCGTATGTCTGGTGATCTTTTTCCTGTAATAGAAAGGCTAAAAACACGAAAAACGTAAAAAGCACCAAAGAAAAAAAACATAAAAGCCCAAAAAACAACAAACCTAACTAAAAGGAAAAAGAAAACTACCTAGTGGGTTGCCTCCCCGTCAGCGCTTGTTTAAAGACACGAGCCTGACTGTAGTGGCAATGGATCAGTCTGGAAGGGCCTTGGAACTCGCCCCAAAGCAAGCTCCACCAGCGAAAATCTTCAGCTCAAGGATGCTGCTCATTGCTTTCTTCATAGATGTTGCTCCTTTCTCTTTAAACTCTGGTGTAAGGATAGCCCTGACCTTGGAGAAAGGCCTATATCTGTCTTTGCGCTTCACTCTGTACTCTATAGCACCTCCATCGCACCCTAGAGGGATCAAAGTCAACTCAGACCTCTCCTCAGTATGGTGCTCTTTCTGCTTCACTTTCTTTTTGGTCTTGAGTTTTCTCACTGTAGAATGAACGTCTCCATCCAGGACTTCTTTCACGTCATTCCTTTCAGCAATCTCCAATGTGCCTTTACTCAATAGACCATCCTCTTCATCAACTCGTGATAAGGAAATTTGGAATGATTCCTCAGTGTAAGGTTCCTCCACAACCTCCTCAATCACTTCAGTCAATGTGTCAACCAAAAATGTTTGCCCATTTATGGTAGGCTTCTTGGTTGACTTCTTAAGATTGAAACGCACATCTAGTTTACCCAACTGTAGATCAATTTGACCATTCTGAACATCAATCATCGCTCTAGCATTCAATAAGAATGGTCTACCCAAGATGATAGGATCCTTGTGTTCTTCGTCAAGCTCCAAGACTACGAAATCAGTGTATACATAGCCTTTCCCAATACCAACAGGAATGTTATTGAGAATACCTATGGGCTTCCGAATTGATCTATCAGCAAGTATCAAAGACATCTTAGTGGGTTTATAGTTCTCATATTCAGCCTCTGCGAGACATTCAACGACATCAAACTAACTCTAGAGACCAAGTCACACAGACATCTCTCGAAGGTAAGAGATCCAATCCTGCAAGGCAAAACAAAAGGACCTAGATCTTCGCGTTTCTCTGGTGTAATATTCTAAAGAACTGCGTTACACTCTGCAGTAAGAACCGATACACCTTGTTCTAAGGTCATGTGATCTGAGAGAATCTCCTTCATATACCTCTTATGATGTGATCCTCGTCGAGACGAAGGACCCGCTCCTAGGATGCCCTTCTCGTCTTGATGGTTGAGAGGATGGTAGCGGAAGACTTGAACAGTTTAAGGGTTATACACGTTCGGATGTGGTGCACGAACGGTCGGATGAATGGTTATGTGGAGGAACGGACGTTCGGATTGGGGAACGAACATTCGGATGAGCTGGAACGATGGAGAGGCCGAACGGTCTACTCTCGGAAGAATCCGAACACAAATTAAATCGAAGATATTACTCGTGACGGCGAGAGGATGATCCCGACGATGATACGTGGGTTGAGTGAAACGTCCGAAGAGTTGTGGGATGCTCTCGGACTTTCGGCTTAAATTTGCTAAGGAAGAAATTTCTAAAGCACTAAGTTTCTTTTGCTTTCTAGAGAGGGAAACAAAAGAGAGAGAAGTTGATTAAAAAGTTGGATGACTACAAATGAGGAGAGGAGTGCTTCTTATATAGAGATTGGAAGCCCCGTCATTAAATGAAAAACATTAAATAGATAACAAGTTCCAAGAAAGACTACAACTAAATCGCTATACATTGGGCGGAAAATTATTTGTCTTCTTGGACTTCAAAATGTGGGCCCTTTTTAATTAATGGGCTCGAGAATTAGTCCCGAGACTTGTCTTGTTAAAAATTTTTCTCGGAAAACCCAGAGGGACAAAACCGAGAGAAGGGAAAAAGAGTGCAAGACCCAGCACCTCCATTAATAACGGCTTTTGGAGGTTTAAATCACGATCAACGCGATCGGATAAGCACTCGCTTAGCTGCCCGGATCTTGTCGGATATGTTAATTGACGGCACGGTTAAGCTGTTGCGTCTTGGATCGGATCATTGGACTGGATGATTCGCCTAAGGCGTCTTTGGGATCCAGCTACTCCTTAGCTTCGTCTTCCTCAAGTACAAGCTGTTCATCCGCGTGTCTTGAGACCTCATGGGCGTTGGCCATGATCAAATCATCCCCTCCCAGTTGAAATATATTTGTCCTCAAATCGAAATTGTCGGAAAATTCTGCACGAGAAGGGAGTAAGTTAGTAACGTTAAAATCCGAACTCATGGTATACTTACCTTGAAGATCGAGTTCGTTGGCGTTATCGTTGATTTTCTTTGTGATCTTGAATGGTTCGTCCATGTGTGGTATGAGCTTGGATTCTCTTGAAGCTCTCTTTAAACCAGCGAGTCCTGCAAAGGGAAAAAGAGAACAAACGAAATAATCGTAAAGCAAAAGTCTTATTCCAAAAACGTTTATGCTCGGGTTCGGTTTGATCTTTGAATAGGATGGGAATTCTTTGAGTTGCTGGAAGTAGCTGATGGCTTGATGATTATCTTCATTCAAATCAGGTGGCTTGGTTCATTTGTCTTTGTCTTTCATTCGGATTTCTCCCGTGCGCTTCATAGTTGTCTTGAAACCTGCATTGGGCGCTTCGGGCAAAGACAAGCGAATCATATCTTCGTGATGAGAAAAAAGGAAATTGTTGAGATCATAGGAACTTACCTTAGCTCGTTCAAACTTTCCGGGTTGCCATATGTAGGCTTGCATTGTTTCGGACTTGGAAAGTTCAAAATCGGGCGAGTGTAGGATCAATCGGCTTGTAGAGTTGATAACTTTCAGCTCCAAAATGATCTTGGCCTGAAACTGGATTTTAGATGTTCCTAAATGGCTTACGAATCTGGAACAAGTTTGATTGTAGTTTGATTCCTTTGGGTCTGGTCGGAATAGTCTTTGAAGTATGCATATGTCCAGATTGCGAAAATCCAGATTCGCTCAGATTGTAAAATCCATATCATTCGGGTCTGAGTAGCTGTGCCATAGATTCTAGTTTTTCGTGATGCTCTCATGCAATAGCTTTCCAGAAATGTTGAGTTCGTGGATTAACTCTTTATGGTCAGAGAAATATGCTTCCCGGAGTGCTAGTAGGACAAAACTGTTTTCTGGACAGTTTTCGTGTTTCGGTGGTTGTGGCTTCCATTCGGCGAATGAAGCTTTGGGATTGCTCGAATCCTTATCATATTCTTCCATTTCAGATAGATTCTCTTTGAAAATAAGTCGGCCTATAGCCAAAGAAAGCAAGTTAGGCTTCATTCTTTTTTTGGATTCGAGATAATTACCCGCGCGCATTTTCCTCTTCTTGGTTCGGTGGTAGCCTTGACTCACTTGGTAGTGCATGGCCGTCGATGTAGAGATGGTAAGGGAGTCGGAATGAGAGGTTTTCATCTTTGGTGGTCGTGGTGTGCTCTTGTAACCTTAAGTAGCACATCTTCCTTTGTCTCTCTTCGTTAACGAACAAATAAATCACTTGGACTGTACCCATAAAGAAATTTCTCCTTAACCAAATGACTCATGTCAATTTTTATTTCTCCCTTCAACTTTCGAAATTCTCCAAGCTTAATGACCGCGTGGAGGAACAATGGTGTGAGGAACCCGCCAATGCGTATCAATGGTTTCCTTGAAGTTCTTAGCTCCTCATTGTAGTCGAGTATTTCGGTAATGAAGACAAATCCGTTGTTTACATAACTTCCGAAATAGTCCTCCATTATATCTCCACTCGGACCTTTCATGACCGTCTTCACACCTTGTGATGCAACACAGCTGGAGCTGGAAGCTGGAATGGAGTTTAGTTCAAGTGAAGACGAGCTGGAAGATGAAGAAGGAGAAAGACCAAGTCAAGAGCCAATCAAGTTCTCAAGCGGACCAATGACAAGATCACAAACCCGGAGACTTGAAAAGAGAATTCAGGCTTTAGTTACAGCTGAACCAAGATCGATCAAGGCTGACCAAAATCAGCAAATTATCAGATTATTTAATTATTCGGTTTTCCTTACTTTAAATTAAGTGGTTTTAAATTAGATTAGGATTTGAGTTTTAAAAGATTTTGGTTCAATTTTCTGCGAAAATTATTAAACCAATTGGTCTATAATTTTCGCATGAGTTGATTAGAATAAGGTTTAGGATTAGGTTCAATACTCTTTCTTTTGCAGACTTTTGATCATTCGATCCTTTTTGCAAACAATAGAGTTCTTCTTTCTTCTCAGTGATTGAGAAAACCTTTGTTCATCTTTGAGCAAATTCTACAACTTCAGAGTTTATTCTCTATAGTTCTTTCTTAAGATCTAAAAGGGAGTTCAATCACCCGATCTAAGAAACTTCTATCCATCGAAATCTATTCTGAAAATCACCCTCTCATCTCTCCATCCAATTCTCGGAAAAACCCTGAAAAAAACAAAGAAAAAGAAAACTTATTCTCTTGTTCCAGCAATCAAAAGGGACTAAAAACCTCCCAAAGCTATCAAAAGTGCATCAACTGGTATCAGAGCCACTGGAACAGAGATTGAAACCGAGAGAAACAGCCCAAAAATCGGTGATTTCTTAGCCTTTTTTGTCCGATTTTTTTCTATTTTTGGGGAAACACCTTCTCTTCTCTCTATTCTGATTGTTGCAAGGGCTATTGGGATACAAAAACAGCGGGACTAAAACATCTGAACGCTTAAAAATCTGAAGAAAAAAAAACTGAAAAGAAATTCAGGTTCTTTTGGTAAAAGGATTGCGGCTGCAATTTCCGCTACAAGTTTCAGCCTTTGCAACCCAACTTCTGATTCTTTCTATCTTCTTTGGGGTAGGGAACAATTCTGAAGTTGAATTTGATCTTTGCTGAACTTGGATGATGCACACGAAAATTTCAGAGAGAAAACATATCAAAAATCGTGAGAGAGAGAGAGCTGAGAGAAACACTGCTTAGGCTAGGTTTTCTCTAACTCTAATCCTTTTGTTTAAGTTTTGTTGGATTTTCAGGTGCTGATCGCAAATTCCTGCAGAAAAATACATCAAAATTTCCGGAAATCACTTGAAGAAAGCTGCTGGAAATTTAACTAACTTTAACATCTTTTGAGTTTGGGGTTTGTTTAAGGATATTTGCTGCGGAATTTGCTGGAATTTTTCGGCAACTTGCTGGGTTTTTGCTACTTAATTTTCGGCAATAAGTATCAAAGCCTGCTGGAAATTTTGCTACAAATTTGCACTAATTTTAACACTATACTCAACTCAATAAACACTAACCAATCCCCAAAGACTTATCAAACCCGAACCACAAAGATATTCCCCTCCTATTGATCTAGTTAGCCTTAAAGTGAGGCTAACTCTAANACCTCTTTGTCGTTCAACTTCATTTCACGGAGATTTTATCCGTGCATACACTTTCCAAAAAGAGGCCTCAAAATCTAAATAATTGGGGGTTTTGAAAGAAAGGTTCATGGGTTTTCAAAGGGTAGGTCACTACCC